>CM050528.1:2786688-2869188 GCA_027563665.1 Antrozous pallidus
TAAGGCAAGAGTCACGGGACACCTACCTGATGCCGGCAAACTCCACCTTCTGAGTGATGTAGGCGCATGTGCTGACCTAAGGGGAGAGAGAGAGAGAGAGAGAGAGCTAACAATACATCAAGGCCAGGAAAGGTCATAAAGAAAGGCTCCCGGGCTGTCTGATCTCTCCTGACAGCCCAAGTTCAATTAACATGGCAGGAACAGCTTTACAGGAAAGCCTGCGGGGGCAGGGTTCAGGGCAGGGTCTGAAGAGTTTGGCAAGTATAGACAATAGCAGTGGTCGGCAAACTCTTCAGCCCACAGAGCCAACTATCAACAGGACAACGACTGACATTTCTTTGGAGAGCCACATTTTTTTAAAACATAAAACTTCTTCTAACGCCACTTCTTCAACATGCACTCGCCCAGGCCGTGGTGTTGTGTGGAAGAGCCACACTCCAGGGGCCAAAGAGCCGCCTGTGGCTCGCGAGCCGCGGTCAATAGGAAAGACCAGGTGGATCAGTAGCCAGCTTTGCTGATGTACTCCATCCTCACGTTTGCATGCATACCTAAATGTACACCCTCACTTCAAACACAGAACATTTCCTTCTCGTGTGAGCCAAGAGCCCCGGCCACTTTGGTTCCGTTTGACCCCGGTCAAGGGCACGGACCTTGGTTTGCATGCTCGATCCCTGGCCCTGGGTGGGAGCATGCGCAGGAGGCAACTAATGGATGTGTCTCTGTCACATGGATGTCCTCCTCTCTCTGTCTCTCCCTCCCCTTCCCACTCTCTCTCTGAAAATCAAAATATCCTCAGGGGAGGAGTCTGCAAAAAATAAAAAATTTAAAAAATGAGCAAAGATTTTTCTCCCCCCTGAAAATATGCACTGCCTGGAAATTCTACCTATCATTTGTTGTTTCATAATGCTAAAAAAAAAAAAAAAAATCCAATAGGAAGAATTTTCAGCACCAGCTCACAATTCTGATGAACTCATCGTTTTATTTTTAAAATATATTTTATTGATTTTTCACAGAGAGGAAGAGAAAGGGATAGAAAGTCAGAACCGTCGATGAGAGAGAAACATCAATCAGCTGCCTCCTGCACACCCCCTGCTGGGGATGTGCCCGCAACCAAGGTCCATGCCCTTACAATTTATATTCATAAAATATAATCGGAATCGAACCTGGAACCTTCCAGTCCACAGACCGACGCTCTAGCCACTGAGCCAAACCGGTTTTGGCTGAACTCATCGTTTTAAGGGGAAAACATAAATGAAAGCTAGAATAAGGAAAATGGGAGGAGGGTGCAGCAAAAGCAGTCTGACCTGGAAGCAGGAGGGTCTGGACTTAGCTAAGTGCTGACTGCTTCCTGGCCTTCTAGTCTCGGCCAATCACTTGGCGTCTCCATCTCCGCTTGCACATCTATGAAGTCTATAAACTAGCGGCAATAAACGCCTGTCCACAGGGAGGACAGGACAGGGGCAAAGGAAATCAAGGGAAAATTTGAAAACTACTCTTATTCAAATGTCAAAAAACATTATAATTTTCCATTCAAATAAAAAATGCAGAGTAAAAATCTCCAGTAATGGACACGCCAAACAAAGCTTAAAAAATAGAAAAAAAGAAAAGAAAAATGAACTATGGGAAAAGCCCTGGCCCTAGCTGGTGTGGCTCAGTGGCTAGAGCACTGGCCTGAGGACGGAAGGGTCCTGGGTTCGTTTTCAGTTAAGGGCACAGGCCCAGGGTGTGGGCTCGATCCCCAGAGGGGGGTGTGCAGGAGGCAGCCGATCCATGAATCTTTCTCATCACGGGTGTTTCCCTCTCTCTCTCCCTCTCCTTTCCTCTCTGAAGTCAATAAAAATATACTCTAAAAAAAAAGAAGAAGAAAGCCCTGACCGGCGTGACTCATGTGGCTGGAGCCTCTTCCCAGCACTGGAGCTTCAGACTGGATTCCCGGGAGAAAAACCAAAACAAGAACCCTGTGGAGAGCAACGGGGGGAGATCCAGAAAACGTTCCCAGTCATTGTCCGCGGGGCCGCGATTTCAGATGGCTGCGAGCTCTTCTCCCTTCCTGGATCCCCTCATCTCTGAGAACATGGGTTATCCATAAAATATCAAAAGGCACAGGCTTTTAAAAAACCATCATCTTACCAAACTTTTCTTGAGTCTCCACATATCCCCACGGCCAATATATTGATCCTTAAAGGTTAACTCCACCAGATCAAGAGTCACGTCCTAAAAGAGACAATCAAGCACATCCCTCTGCATCACTCTGCCTCACGTCACTGGCGTAAGACGATGCCCGCTCACGTGGAGGCGGCTTTTGGCAAAAAAAGAAACTACGGGAGGACCCTCCAACAGCAGAACCACGACAAAGGGGTTTTATCCTGCCAACCACGGTTTCTGGGAACAGGCGACGAGTCGGGAACAGAGGCTACAGCAGCTGAGTCATGGTCAAGTTCAAAGAGCACCAGAGTGCGAGTTCTGGGTGTCAGTCTTTTTGTTTTGTTCTTTTCCTCTTTTTACTGACTGTCCTAGGGGGACGCTGCTTGACAAAGTCACACAGGTTTCGGCGCACAATCCCACAGCACATCACCAGCACGCCCTACTGCATTGTTTCCGTGCGAATCCCGACACACACATATGACATCGAGGCGTGTGCTTTATTTCCCTGGATGATCTAGAAGATCAATAATGATCTTCTGGAAGATTTTTGCCTGTGATGGCATTGTTTCTAGAAGTGCGAGGCTCTAAAGAAAATTTAGCATTTTAATAGAAAATTTTACTTTTAGCTTCACAAGCGAACACACACACAGATATCTATACACAAAACCTTTAAAAAGGGGGGGGGACCAAAAATATATCTATACATACATACATGTTGTTGTTTTTTTTTAAAAGACTCCATCCTTATAGAAAGAGGAGCAAAAAGGGGGGGGGGGGACATTTTAAATGCAACTTCATACTACCTACAATCTAAATAACCTATACGTGCCTGCATATTTCATAGTCTAACACCATACCTAGGTAAGTCATTGTTTCCTCAGAAGCCTAGTCTTGAGAAAGGGTGCTAATGATCTCTGAAATACATTCAAGTCCCGAACAGAGACATACCTTAGGGTCTACGACATTCACGTAGACATCTTGGTAAGGTCTCAGGCGAAACACTTGAGTCACGGTCTGGTCCACGCTGATGGTTTCTGAAACAGAGGAGAAATCTACTAACACAGCCTGGAAAAAAGCAGGTACCCAGAGTCCGCTCTCTAAATACTCAGACATTGAAGAAGCAACACAACTGGCCCTTTGCCACGGTCGAGCCATGTTCTCTGCCTTCTAGGGGCTTACAATGTAGAATTCTCTGCTTTCCCGGTGACGCAAGCAGGCAAAGTGAGCCCTGAGCCCAAGCAGTTAAAAAAGAGGAGAGAGAAAAAGAAGACAAGACACACAGAGGAAGAGAAAATAATTTAAGAAGCAACATAAAAAAGTTCAAAAAACAAAACAAACACCAAACAGTTCAAAGAGCTGTGAAAATGCAGAAGAGGAAGAGGTCCTTTCTTATTTGAAATGAAGTGGTGGTAACTCAGACAAGAACCAACTCCACAATGAGTCCTGGGGTGAGCAGGAGGCAGCTGATCAATGGTTTCTCTCTCTCTCTCTCTCTCTCTCTCTCTCTCTCTCCCCCCACCCCTTACACTCTCTCTCTCTAAAAAAAAGAAAAAGAAAAAGAAAAAAAAATCAATGGGAAAAATTATCTCTGGTGAAAATTAATAAAAAGAGAGAGCTTCCTGCAGTTTCTAGAATATTAAAACGTAAAAACCTTAGAGGTCAGAAACGGAATGTTTTCTTACCTTTCTGTAAATCTTCCTTCAGTGACTTGACTTGCAAAAGCAGAGGGCTGGGGAGAAAAGCAACAAAAAGATCAATGCCCGTCTCTCACTCTCTCTCTCTCTCTCTCGTTTTCTCTCCCCTCCTTCCCTTCCACTCTCTCTAAAAATCCATGGAGCCCTGGCTAGTTTGGCTCAGTGGCTAGAGCGTCGGCCTGCGGACTGAGGGGTCCTGGGTTCGGTTCCGGTCAGGGGCATGTGCCTTGGTTGCGGGCACATCCCCAGTGGGGTGAGCAGGAGGCAGCTGATGATGGTTCTCTCTCAGCATTGATGTTTCTCTCTTTTTCTCTCTCTCTCTGTATCCCTTCCTCTCTGAAATCAATAAAAATATATTTTAAAAAATAATAAAAGAAAAAAGAAAGAGCCAAAACCGGTTTGGCTCAGTGGATGGAGGGATGGAGCACTGGCCTACGGACTGAAGGGTCCCAGGTTCGACTCCGGTCAGGGGCATGTGCCTTGGTTGCGGGCACATCCCCAGTGGGGGGTGCAGGAGGCAGCTGATTGCTGTTTCTGACTTTCTGTCCCTCTCCCTTCCTCTCTGTAAAAAATCAATAAAATCTATTTAAAAAAAAAAAAGAAAAAAGAAAGAAAAAGAAAGAATGCACCACTTTCAAAAAGAATCCTGGAGGGCAGCAGCACTTTTATCCCACGGCAAAGAGCTGTCTTGCCCACGAAGCCCCTCAAACAACATCTCATCTGGAAACAGCCGCCAGTTAGCTCCCGAGACCCCCGTCAGCACTCACCTGTACTCATCGTTGGGGTGAGCAATCTCCACAATGTCTCCGAGCTTGATGTGAGGAAACACTTTGGGGTTCATGACCAGCTCATCATCTGAAAGACAATTCGGCAGTCCCAGCCAGGAAACACACACACACACGTGGGTGACAGGTGTGGTGCGTGGTCTCACACTGGGTCCTCGCCTTCCCCCCCCCTCGGGCGGGTGGGACAGGACAATCCCTGAATTTACCCCAAATGACCTGAAGATACTGCCTCTATACGACCCTCACAAGAAATCTTTGGACCCAACAGACATGAGGATATAGCCTAGAACAGGTTAAGGGTAAACAGCTAGTAACAGCACAATGGTGGTAGGCAAACTGTGGCTAGCGAGCCACATGCGGCTCTTTGGCCCCTTGAGTGTGGCTCTTCCAGAAAATACCACAGCCTGGGCGAGTCAATTTTGAAGAAGTGGCATTGGAAGAGGTTGAAATTTAAAAAGTTGGGCTCCCAAAAGAAATTTCAATCGTTGTCCTGCTATTTGGCTCTGTTGGCGAATGAGTTTGCCGACCACTGGTAGGCCAGAGCTCCTTCTACCTAAAGCCCACCACCTCTCGTAAGTCATTAAAATCAAGCCAAATAAAATGGGCTTCGGAGGGCGGCACCTGATCAGAGAAAAAACTTCAGACACCATTCACCCCAGGATCCACAGAGACCCTTAAAATAAATGGAGGACATGGTTTCACGTTTTATTTGGGAGAAAACGCTTTCAAACACAACACACTCAAGAGCTATAAAGATGGGAGTGATTTTTTTTTTTCCCCTCTTCTGATATTTCGGGAAAGACATGGCCTTTCACTAAGCTAAATCATGACAAATAAGTATATCTAAATTCCAAACATACTCAGACCCAACCAAAATTCAGCCTGGGAACCCAAAGCATTGGGTTAATCCCCAATTTTATCCCATACTCTCTGCTGCTACTGCCCTTCCACTACCGCATTAGACTTGTTGCTTCACCCAGACAAGCTGCCTGTCTCGCCTTCATCATCGTCACACAAGCCCGTGGGTCATTTTCAAGGCACCGGACCCCCCAGGACCTCGGCCAAGTCCCACAGCTCCCCGGCGATACTGACCGCTGCCCCCGAAGCCCTTCTTGTGGATGACCAGCTTGTAGACCTTCGCTGTTCTCATCTTGCCCGGTGGTTTCCTTCAGCTGCTCCGCGCTCGGGGGAGAGAAGTCATCTCGCCTCCCTGCCCTGGAGGAACACGAACAAGGCTGTCAGGCTTGTCCTTTGATGGGAACCCCGCAAGCACGCTGCTGCTGCTGCCGCCGCTCAGCTCAGAGGTGGCCCCAAACCTCTGGATGAAAAACGAACGCCTCCCAAGGACGAGGAGGGATGGAGGACGAGGAGAAGCAGAGGATTTGGGGGACGAGAGAATCCCGGCCACGCTCTCATCCTGCCTCCAAGAAGAAGACATTCTCTCCATCACACGCCACCAGGGGGTAAGGAGGGGGCACTCATTACCTTGTCTCCATCTCCGCCAATTAACACTCAAATAATAAAGAGCCTTTAAAAGGTAAGCACGCTCCTTCTGTGCGAGGGGAGCGTGGGCCGGAGCGACGAGCTGACTCGGCCCAAACCACTCAGAGGCTGAGAGGCATTGCCACAGTTCCTGTTCGGCCATCCCTGTCTTGGGCCCATAAGAGTATACATGGGGCTGAAACCGGTTTGGCTCAGTGGATAGAGCGTCGGCCTGCGGACTGAAAGGTCCCAGGTTCGATTCCGGTCAAGGGCATAGACCTTGGCAGCGGGCACATCCCCAGTGGGGGGGAGGGGGGGTGCAAGAGGCAGCTGACCCACGTATCTAACTCTCTATCCCTCTCCCTTCCTCTCTGTAAAAAAAATCAATAAAATATATATTTTAAAAAGAGTATAAATGGCAGGAAGGCAAAGGTTTATTCCCAGAACGTCCAAACTCTCAGCGGATCCTCCGCACAGTCACTCATTGCACAGCGGAGGCCGCTGAGATTCAGAGAGGCACAGAGTCCGGCCTAAGGTCACACAGCGGGCTGGGGGTGGGGCCTCCTCTCTGGTTCCCCAAACCCGGGCCCCGGCTGGCAGCTCCACTCACCCGCAGCGCCGGACCCCCTTCCCGCTTCAGCCTCGGGGCCCCCCGAGGACCGGACCTTCGCCGGGTCCCTCGCGTCTCCTCTGGACGCTCCTGCCTACGCTTCGATCGCCTCCCCCCGCCGGTGCAGCTCTCGTACCTCAGCTCCGGCCGCCGACCCGCCTGCCCCAGCGGAGGAGCGCTCACCTGAGAACCCGCGCCGCGCCGATGGCTCCGCCCCGCGGCCACGCCCCCTTCCCGCCCACCCGCCCCGGGCCGCTCTGGCCCAGCCTCCGCTCCACTCGGTGTCCGCGCGACTTCCTCATCCGGGCCTCGCGCCGGGGGCGGGGCGGGGCGTCGCGCGGGGGCGGGGCGTCGCGCGAGGCCTCCAGCTCCCGCCGCCCCATGCACTTGACCCGCTTTGCAGGCCTGAAGACCTCCGTAAGTCCCTTAGAGGAAAATGCCCTTTACCCTCTAGTCATTTCTAAAGAAATATCAGCCCGAGATCTTCGTTCCCAACGTAGCGATCCCTCCAACGAGGCAAATTCAGCAGAGTCTCCCGGACCTCTAAGCGGGGACGTTATGTACGCACCTTCCCTGGGCCTCACCGGGGCTACTGAGGCCGAACATCGTTTCTGGGAGAATTTATGTAAAATACAAAGGGCTAAGCTCGTATGACTTAGTGCGATCGCCCCTGCTGGAAAGTACCCGTCTTCGGGGACTCTTCAGAGCCTTTTTTCCAAACCCCAACTAACACGTGTCCTGGTCTGGTTATGAATAATAATAGCTACCGTGGCTTTCACAGACACCCTTAGGGGATCGTCACATCCCGGTTAGGTGGCGAATACTTTCGTGTTCCAGGCACCAGGAAACAGGCTGGGGACGCGAAACTCCTGGGAAGAAAGTTAAGGACGCATCCTGACCCCGTGGCCTCCAACTTGGCTCCGAAGGCCAAATGTTTAGCCAGCTTCTTGATGTCACCCGCAAGGGCTCAAAACATTTCCTCTCCCGCGTGGGCTGTCCATGAAACTGGCCAAAAGGCCCCGGACAAGTTGCCAGCTCTCTCTGATTGACTGTGGTAGTCGGGGGAATTCGGAAGGCTGGAAGGAAAAAAAAAAAAAGCATTGCATCCTGCAAGCAGACTTGGGAGTTGCAAGACAAGTAAGCTTTCTTAAGCATCCATGCTTTTACTTTAGGATTCAGAAGTGAAATATTAAATCATTGTAATTTTTTATATATATATTTAAGGGAAACATATAATCAAGGGAACTGCAACAGTTCCAAAAATTTTCAGGGACAAAATGTTACCTGTTGAAGACTTTTTATGTTACCAATTCAGAGACACACGAGACCCCCCAGGCTGTTTTCCACTCTTAGCAGCAATGGCCATCCCTGAGGTGGCCAATGGGATTCTTCTTGCTCTCAAGGGAATTTGATTCCACCGCCTGAGAGCTGTCCATGGTTGGTATATCTTAGAAATGAACATATCCCACTTTTTAATTTGGCATAAGCTTGAGAAACACCTTAAGGTTTGAGATTTTAAAGAAAACTTGTCTAGTCTTAGCCCGTTTGGCTCAGTGGATAGAGCATGGGCATACAGACTGAAGGGTCCTGGGTTCAATTCTTCTCAAGGGCACCTGCCTGGGTTGCAATCTGAATTCCCAGTAGGGGGCAAGCAGAAGGCAGCCGATCAATGGTTCTCTCTCATCATTGATGTTTCTATCTCTCCCTCTCCTTTCCTCTCTGAAATCAATAAAAATATATTTGGGGGGAAAAATAACAAAACAAAACACTTGTCTAAAGCTGGTCAAGGTAAGGGGAGGCTGGAGCTCCCAGACTGGGAATCCAACTGCCTGGGTTCTACAACCAACCACCTGCAGGATGTACCCAAAATTCAGTGAGCAAGATAAATAATATTTCAGTGCAATATTTTCAAGTCGAAGTTAATACAAAATTCCATTATGTTCAGAATAATCACATATTTAAATAAAGATGAGATGAATAATGGTGCTCTGCAGAGCCAGATCAGAGCCTGAGGCAGACAAACCAGTAATTCTGGATTTCTCAGATCCCCTTCTATAGATGAACAGTTGCCTGAGGAAGGACTTGAGGAAGCAGATGCTGTAAATGTAGGAATGTTTCAAAGGGAATTTCTAATTAATTCACCCCAACAGCATCGATAGTAGCCTATACATGAACTGTACATGTAGATAGACCACACGCGGACTCACAGGCTATAAACAATAGGGTTGGCATTGTTACAGGAAAGGGAACCTGGCCCTGAGGCGGTGCGCCTGCGGCCAGCTAGCACTGTGTGGGTTCTTGCGGGGACAATTTCACAACACGCAACCAGGTGGAATTTAGAGGATGTTCATTACAGCTGGGGGCAGTGAAACAAGGAAGGACCTAGATTTAGAAGTACCAGGAGAGAGACTAGGTAGGGGCATGAGCCCAGGCTAACTAAGAAGTCAGAGAAAAGGGCACCTTGGCAACAGGTTCAGAGAGTTCACCCAAAATGCAAGTCTCATGGGGTCCCTTGGAGTTTAGATTCCTGCCTGCAGGGGAAGAAGTGGGGGGAGGGAAAGGCATGCTCCTGGGAGGGAGAGAACATGCTGGAACCTTCATTTTGAGGGTTTTTAAAGGCTGCAACTTTAGGGAAAGTCTTAGGGAAGGATCTCAATAGAATATTCATCCGTTTTATGTTGATGTGCTAAGATGAGATTTATTCCTCTAACTTCATCTATCCTTCGATGTAGCTGGCAAATGGTACTTAGTGGATTTCTGCTACCTATCTCCCCGAGTAGGATGATTTAAGCTATTTATAAAAAATACATATATGTTATTGATTTTTTTTAACAGAGAGGAAAGGAGAGGGATAGAGAGTTAGAAACATTGATCAGCTGCCTCCTGCTCACTCCCTACTGGGGATGTGCCTGCAACCAAGGTACATGCCTTTGACTGGAATCGAACCTGGGACCCTTCAGTCCGCAGGCTGACGCTCTATCCACTGAGCCAAACCAGTTAGGGCTGATTAAAGCTATTCACCCTCTGGTTGGGGAAAATTAAACCATTTACTCTTTTTTTTTTAATATGTGTTTATTGATTTTAGAGAGAGGGGGGGAAAAAAGAGATAGAAACATCGATGAGAGAGAAACATCTCTCAGCTGCCTCCTGCATGCCCCCTTTGGGACCAAGCATGCAACCTGGGCATGTGCCCTGACCAGGAATCAACTGGTGAGCTCCGGGTTCATGGGTTGGTTGATGCTCAACTACTGAGCCACACCAGCCAGGCAAACCATTTACTCTTAAGTGTCCGTGGTTACAGAAGATACGATGTTGTCATTTACTGGATGGTTGTAAACTGGCCATTTAACTGTTCCCCTATTCCGCTTGTCCTGGCTTACTAGCCTGTCTCGGCATTTGCATTTGGATATATCTCTAGCCCCAACTAAAGCTGGAAAACTATTATCTCTGCCACGTTGGCTGGCTCAAAGATATCTTGATCAGAAAAGGGAAAAATAAAGTCTCCCCCAAACCTTGAAACTGACCTTCAAATATCTATTGACCGGACGCCATTAGGTACCCAGCAAAGAATGACGAACAAAATACACAGGGGTGGGAAGGGACAGATGATAGTGAATAGAGATGAAACGGGGCCATTTCAACTGGTGTCAAACCTACGAATACATTAAAACAAGCCTTGCAGAGAGGAGCTATTTAGATTTAGCGATCAACATAATTAGAAGGAGGAGGGGAGTGACATGACCTAACACACTGATTCCAGTTATAAAGAGCTCTAGGACTGCCCTAGTGGAAGGCAGGAAGTCCCTAGAATTGCAGCGCCTGGCCAGAGAAATGGTGGACTGGACCAGGGTGTTTTTAGTAGAGACAGACCCTGGACCCTGAGGGGAATGCTCAGCAGAAGTAGCTTAAAACGGCGTGTTCCGCTTTAAGAGCACAGGCCGCAGGGGCGGGGCCTAAAGCGACGGGTGTCAGCCGCGGGCGGGAGGCCGACGCTGGAAGGACCGCCCCTCGGCGTGCGCGCGCACCGCGCGGGGGCGGGACTTGGGCGAGCCCGCATGGCTGTCTGCGGCCCCGGATGAGGAAGTACGAGAAGGGAGGGAGGGAGGGGGGGACGGGAAAGGAGGGCGAGGATCATAGAGACGAAGAGGTGGCGGCGGCCGGAGCGCCTTGGGCTCCCGGCGCTCCGCAGGCTCAGGTAGACTTGGCGGCGGCGGGGCTGCGGCTGCCGAGGCCCGGCTGGCGGGGCGAGTGCGGGCCGCGGAGCAGGCCTCAGGGTAAGAGGCGGGGGCGGGAAGGCTTCGGGCGCAGCCGCCCCGCCCCACTCCACCCCGAGAGGACCTTCCGCCGCGAGGTGCAGGTGGAGGGGGAGCCCGGCCCCCCAGCTCTCTCGGGGTGCCGAAGGGAGCCGAAGCTGCGCTGCGGGGCGGCGGGGCGCCCCGGGGAGAGGGAGGAGACCAGGGCCTCCGCGTCGCGAGGGGGAAAACGGCCTCCCAGAGTCATGGCTGCGACGAGGGAGAGAGACACTCCTCTTCGACCTCGCTGCGGCCGGAGACCCCCAACTTCCTTCAGGGAGAGCGCGACGTCCCCGCGTCATGGGCGGACGCTCTTCCCCGGCTCCAGTGCGTTTCTCAGCGGAGCAAGACCCGCTCCCGGGGTGCGGGAGGGCGGTTCTGAATGTATTTTAAGGAGAATATTGAAAAGATACCCCCCTCTCACACACACACTCCTCCGATTTGGTCCTCGCCAGCCCCTCAAGTGAAGAGCGAGGCTCAACTTGCCTGAAAGTGACAGAGGGGGGTCTCCCTTCCCTGTGGGAAGATGGACTTACCTTCACGCCTTTATTTTTCACCTTTACCCTGACATATAGAGAGGAAGACCCAGGATTTATGGTGTGGGAAGCCAGCCTTTCTCCCCCTCCCCCGATCGTGCCTACGGAGGCGCGGCGCCCCGCTTCTCCCCCCAACCCCCACGGCTCCTGGTGTGCACCGAGCTGCTTCCATTTGCACAGTTGGCGTCTGGAGTGAGCCGGTTGCGAGCCCCTGTCTGCCACTTGCCATCCTCGTGACCTTGACTGAGGGCTTCATCTGTCCCACCCAGCCCATCTCGGGTGTGGGCAGACTTGTCACAGGGCTCAGGAAGACGGTGTGTGGGTGCTTAGTGCGTAGTGGCAACCTTTTGGTCAATTGTTGCTATTCACTGTTACTTGTGTTGCTTTGAAAAAGGAAACTAATCTCCTCTACAGAGAAACTGATGTTGCCTCTCATCACCCCCAACCCAGCCCTCCCCAGCTCCACCTCCCACCCGCACCCCCTGGGGTGGAGAGAGAGGTGCTTCTAATCCTTTTAGATCCTGCTCTACTCCCGCCCCCCCAGGTAACACAGAGGGCCTCCGTTAGAATAATCTGGAAAATGGACTTTGTTTTTGGAAGCAAGTCTTGTCCTCCAGGAGGAAGGGAGACCCAGTGCGGAGGCCAGCCCTTTCTTTGTTCCCAGAAGCTATCCCTCCCTCCCTGGTTAGAGATGTCCTCTCCCACTCCCTGTGCTTGCTCTGGTGAGAAAAAGCTTCCTTCTAGCTACGCCCCCCCCCCCCTTTTCCAAAGAGGGAGAGTCCAACTTGTTTCTGTTGCTCTTCCAAGAAAAATAAATACCTTTGAGAGCAGGACCCTTTCTGCTGTCTGTTTAGAGCAGCACAGGCGGGTGGCGGGTTCTTTTCTCCTCTGAAACAGGAACCCCAGGCCTTTATGCAGAGCTGTGCTTTGGATTGGAGATCAGGAGGGTTCTCGCTCCTTTCCTCCCCGGCGGAGACTGGGGCTCTCTTTCTGCATGCTAATCAAGGGAGGAGAAGGGAGCAGTGTGGGGTGCTTTTGAGAGTTCCTGCACACCCCGTGTGGGAGAGCTGGGCCCTGTTCCACTGTCAGGGTGTTTGGAGATCTGGTTTGAAGATTCTTCTTTCTCTGGCCCCTTAAGAAGAGGCCCCTTCTCCGAATTCCCTCGTGGAAGGAGTCGGCTACAGTGTCTGATCTCGGCTACAGTGTCTGATCTCCGGCAGAGAAAGCCCCTTTCTCAGGGTGCAAGGAGGCTGGGGAGCTGCTGAGGGGGCCTGATCGTTGTGGCATTGTGAGTGCCCCGTGTTGCTCACTGCTCTTCCCGTTCAGGGCAGCCCCTTTACATTTGGAAAGAAAGAGAGGGGAGACCTTCAGACTTGGGATTATTGGGGCACATGGTTTTCTGTTCCGCTGTTTTCTTTGTGCGATTCCACCATCTCCCCCCCCACCCTCACCCCCGTGGCTTTTCTCAGTGCTACAAACTTTGTACTCCCCGAACTTTCGATTTGGGGACTGCCTGAAGTAAAAATCGCCCCTCGGGCAGGTTTTTAGCGTCTTTAAACGCATTGAGATTGAAGGATGCAACGCTGGCTTTCGCTGGTTGTCTCCCCATCGCCAGGAGCTGTTGTTACTCGGTGGGAAAGGAATTAACACCTGCCAAGTTGCCCAGGGACACCGTAGAAGCTTTCATCTTTTTTGTATGTAAAGCGTTCTTAAATTACCTCTGTGAGCTCTTGAGTAGTGCCCTGGGGATTAGTACCACCGGTGTTGATGCCTTGGGTGTGCTTTGAAGCAGTGAAAGAGAACAGTTTTATTTAGAGTCGGGGGATTGTTTTGGGTGGCAGGACGTTTGCGATTGTTCTGTTTAATTTGTTAATTTTACATGTGAAAAACTAGCCTAAGTCCCATCATTCCCACGCCCATCCTGACAACACTCTTGGGCATATATTCTTTCAAACATTTGCTGCACGCATATATATTTTCCCGAACTAAAGCAGTCCTGATGTTTATGTAGTTGGGTAAAGTATTTCAAGCAACTCTCTGTGTAGAAGTATATTTCTTTACCGTTTTTAATGGCTCCGTTGTATTCAGAGATTTCATTTTTAAAAACTTGAGTGGTACAAATTGGGGTCTTTTCCTACTGTCTTGCGGCATCCCCAGGACCTTAATAGATGGCAGAAACCGAGAGGCGAGTTTCGTGGTGCAAGCTGGAAAGCTGAGAATAGTTTTGCACTGCTCCCGAGGCCGGCTGGCATCTAAATATTGCTCCATCTCTGAGGGTTCCGGCCAAGGCACTCGGCTGCTCTTGGCGACTCGACTGCAAATACTGCTGAGAAACTGGAGGATCCCACAATTGGGCGAGGAGAGAAAGGGGGGATTGTCTTTTGCTTCCGCAGGCAATGTGCCTCCTCGTTTCACAGACTGAAAATTCTAAGACTTTTGTGTCTGCCAAATAAGAGCCTCGAGAAATGATGATGCGGTGTTTGGTTTTTGTGAATTGGAAATGATCTTTTGGTGACCAGAGCACCTAAAATTGAGTTTTGGCCAATGCGAGCTTAACAGTGTATATGGAGCCATAAGAAAGACAAAGATACTCCTATCTCTGAGGAATATTTTGAGCCATTTTATGTGATGACCAATATTGCCTCATTGTGATAAAGATTTTTCTTTTCTTCCATAAGTTTGTGTTCAGAACACAATCTTGAATTAGGACCATGGAGGTTGAGATGAGTGGGATTTGTTAGGGACACGGCTGGTGTTGAGTCCATGAAGGCATGTGGACGGTCTGATAAAGTTCAAGGCCGAGCTCTAGGATAACGGGGATGTCTTACTGAGATGCTGGGTTATTTAAAAAAAAAAAAAAAAAAAAAAGCAACTAAGAGCACTCAGTGGATGAAATCACAGCAACATGAATAAAACATCCACCAGTTTGGGAAACCAAGAGAAAGGCAGAAAGGTCTCGAATGAGAGGACCTGTCTTCTCTCCTTCCTCAGTCCCCAGCTTCGGTCCAGACAGGACAGGGACAGGATGGGATCTTCTGTGCAAGGAGGAAAGGTTGTCATCACAGGAGTACTCACAGTGGGTGCTTCTTCCCGGGGGGGGGGGCAAGGGGGGCGGGGGGCAGAGCATGGACATCTGTGTAAGTGACGTCAGTGGGCTCCCCAGATAATCAAGGGAGGAGTAGAGGGAGTCCCGGCTGCTCAGAAACCCAGTTATGGTCAGTGAGAGAGAAGGTGAGACGGTTCGATAGCCAGCACTGGAGTTGACGGGAGTGCGGCATGTTTATCTGCGGGGAAGCTGGACATTAGGGAGTGGGGAGGAGAAATTGGCTGGCTTTCTGAACCATCCCTTGTTTCCATGTGCATTTGGGCCAAAGGGATGTGCCATCAGTACATCTAATAAATCCTTGTAACGAACTCTGAGTTGCCAAATATTTGTCATCTTTCCTCTCCTTATTTAGGGTTAAGGAAAGCATGCAGTATCTTATTTGGTTAATCAGTTTCTACGTTGGTCAAGGTCACAGGGGATTTTGTGGAAACTGCACACATTATTGGTAGACAAAAATGGAAAACTTACTGATCAGGAAACCCTGGTTGTGAGGGTACCATTTTCTAGCTCTGTGTGAGTGCACACCTGTGTCTGTTTGTGTGTATGTGTGTGTGACTACTTTAATGATATCATAACCTACATAGATATAAATATTATTTCAGCAAATAAGCTGTGTTTCCATTACCCAATGCAAAAATTAAACGTTCCCATTTCAAATGAAGTCCCCTAGGTATCCCCCTCCTTCCTCTCAGATAACCATGTACTAGGTGTACCAGTTAATAATGCGGACTTTTTTCAATAGATGGCATGATATATATGTTATTTGATATGTATGCTATTTTGTTGTATTGACAGCAAGCTTCAAAACTTCATATGTCAAATTTGCTGAAAGTGTTAGCATCATAGATATTTTTACACTTAAAAATGTCAAATTTTGTGCCAAAAAGCACTTGCAGGAAGTTCTAATTCATTATTTTGAAGAAAAGTGCTGCTGAATACTCCGGGAAGCTTATAGCGAACAGGCCCCATCTCAAGATCCTTGTGAGCGCTGGTTTAAATGCTTTAAAAGGCATGATTTCAGTGTGAAAGACAAAGAATGTCCAGGTCAACCGAAAAAGTTTGAAGACCAACAATTACAAACATTATTGGATGAAGATGCATGTCAGATTCAAAAATAACTTGCAGAAAGATTAAACATTGCTCAGCAAACAATTTCTAATCGTTTACAAGCAATAAGAAAGATTTTAAAGGAAAGAAAATGGTTGCCACATCAACTGAACAAAAGATAAATAGAAAACCCGTAAAGTCATCAGTAAAATGTTGCTTCAGTAGCACGAAAGAAAGTCTTTTTTAAAAAAATCTAATACTGTCGATGAAAAGTGGATTTATTTTGAGAATCCCAAATGCACAAAATCATGGGTTGATTCAGGTCAACTATCAACATCTATTGCAAGACCAAATCGCTTCGGAAAGAAGACACTGCTCTGCATTTGGTGGGATCAGGAAGGTGTGGTGTATTATGAGCGTCTAAAACCAGATGAAACCGTTAATTCTGATCGCTACTGATAATAAATAATCAATTTGAATCATGTTTTGATCATGAAAGGACCAGATGTTCGAGAAGACACGGCAAAATAATTTTGCTTCACGACGACACAGCATCACACACTTCAAAACCAGTTAAAGACACGTTAAAAGATCTTGCCTGGGAAGTATTAACCCACCTAGACCTTGCTCCTTCAGATGACCACCTGTTCTGATCCACAGCACATGCACTTTCTGAGCAGCACTTCAGAACATACAAAGAAGTGGGAAATTTGGTCTCTAAATGGTTTGCCTCAAAACAAGAAAAGTTCTATTGGGACGGTATCCACAAATTCCCTGAAAGATGGGGGAAATGTGTAGCTAGCGATGGACATTACTTTGAATAAAGCACTTTTGATGTTTTTCTTGAAATAATGTTTTGTTTTGTTTTTTTAATTACAAAATCCGCATTATTAACCGGTACACCTAGTAATATTGTAGGCAGGTCATCTTTAACCTCTTCAGGTGTGATTTAAACATCATAATGGGAAGAGGATTGCTGCCCTACTCAGCTCACAGAGTTATTGTGAGCATCTAGTGAGTGGTGACTGTGGAGGCACTTAGAGAACCTCAAGATGCTGAAAGACAGGAAGGAATCTGCAAAAGGCCTGGTGTAGTAGTGTCTTGTGCCAGCCTGGGTAGGTACAGCGCAAGCGTTTGGTAAGCAGTAAAGGAACAGAATTCCGTTTTCTTTATATCTTCTTTCAGAAAGTACAGGGTGCCTCAAAAAGCGTATATATGTTTATACGTTGTGAAAGGTTAAAACAGGTAAGCATTTGGGGTTCTGGAATGGATTAATTCAGTTATGTCATTTCTAAAGGCTGTTCGAGAAGCAATTTGTTCAAAAACATCAATTGATGTTTCTTTTTTTTTCATTATTTAACCCATTGGGATTAATAATTATTCAAAGTGTGTGCACATTTTTTGGGATACCCTGTATCTTAATAAAGAAAAGCCAGTGATTCATATTCTTCAGAGTCCTTCAGTATATATTCAGCAAATATTTACTGAGTACCTACTCTGTGTCAAGTATGCATTCCAAGCAGTGGGGCTATAGCTGTGGACAAAACGAGCGAAGTTCATGCCTTTAAAACAAAGTACAAAACTTTTGATCCTTTTTTTAAAATATATTTTTTTATTGATTTCAGAGAGGAAGGGAGAGGGAGATCGAAACATCAGTGATAAGAGGGAATCATTGATTGGCTGCCTCCTGCACGCCCACAGCAGAGCATGTTCCCTGACTGGGAATTCAACCAGAACTGCCCGGTTCATAAGGTCGATGCTCAGCCACCGAGACACACCAGCCAGGCCTGTTTTGATCTTTTATATCATTTGTTTTCCACAAGTTCAGCCTATTAAGGACATTTTTTTTTTTTAAAGCCAGATAATGCCAGCACTTGAGTTAGAATTTATTGTCCTTATTTTTGCCGGTTTGAGCTGAGACAGCTTTCTTCAACCCTGCAAAGTTTTCACCTTCCATCCCTTCCTTTGCTTTGTGTCAGGGTGGACCGTTTGATGTAAGACTTGACTCCATAATCTCCATCTGCCCTAATGCTGTCATCCGGAATAGAGACTCAGCCAGTTCCGCTTGATTCCTCCATGTCTGCCGTGGTACAGGAATTATACTCTGAACTCCCAGTAAGTGTCTCCAAAGAGCTTCACGCTGACCCTGAGCCAAGTGTGATTCCAGATGTAAAACCCGGAGCCTCAAGCTCTCTTGTAAGACAGAGTAGGGCAGTGCCCTTGGAGCTGCAGAGGACTCGTGCGGAAAGCTGGGAAGAAACCTCTGAGACCCTGGGTCATGGGGGAGAGCCTGGGCGGTGTGGGCTGGTGGACTCCACACCAGGAGGTTCTGTGGCTTCTGGAATCTTGGATAGGGAAGAAAAAACCAAGAGCATGGAGCTAACGGTCTTCGGAGATCCAGGGGACCAGGCGGAGATTATAAGAGACCCCTGTAAGGGAGCAAAGGAAGACCCATGCCCACACCCCACAGCCTCTGAAGAAAAGATCAGCCCGAGTCAGGTAAGAAATGAGATCTTGATTCAGATGAGTTGAATATGAATGACAGTTTTCCAGAGTCACACTTCCCAGGCTAAAGTGTAGGTGCTGACAGGTAGCTTATGATTTATTCTGGAAACATTTCCAAAATGTTGACCTTGGTGTTAACTTTTTTGGGTGATCTTTTAAGATGTTAGACCCTTGAAGAGGGGAAGTGTGTATTTAATGAAAAAGTGTCACTTCTCTGAAGCAGCTATTGTATATGAAATACTGAGTCTCTTTGTGATAGTCATAGGGTATTTCTGTATCTGATGTTAAGGAATTATTTGTACTTGTCCCTTAAGTTAAGGCAGCATCCTGATTAGGGATGGCACTGTGGCGTAAGATGTCGCAGAGATATCTTTGAAGGAGCCTGTTGTCTCCCTCATGTGCCTTAGGTACATGCCCTTGACTAGAATTGAACCTGGGACCATTCAGTCCACAGTCTGACGCTCTATCCACTGAGCAGAACTATCCAGGGACTTTTTTAAAACCATCTCTTTTTTTCTCTTGCAACTCCACCATAGATAAATACAGTGGAACCTTGGTTCTCAAACTTAATTTGTTTCAGAAGGCTGTTCGAGAAGCAATTTGTTCAAAAACCAAATCATTTTTTCCCATTGGAAATTATGTAAATAATTGAATTAATCCGTTCCAGACCCCCAAATGATTCTCTGTTTTAACCTTTCACAATTTCCTGTGATTGTTGTCTTGTGAGCACTTTCACCCCTTCATAGCATCAGCACTCTTTTAAAAAATATATTGTTTTATTGTTTAAAGTATTACAAATAGTAGTACATATGTTTCTTTTTTCCCCCCCATTGACCTCCCCCTGGCCTCCCCTACCCCCTAGCACATGTCCTCACCTGCCCGCCCCCCCCCCCCCCCCGTGTCTTGTATACACCGGTTATGAGCATCAGCACCCTTGATGGCCTCTTCATGTTTTAAAATTGTGCTAATCGTTGATTTCGCCATGCCATACTTGGTAGCTACATCAGACACGCTCTATCATACTTCGCAATTATTTCTTTTTAAAGCTATATCATTGTTCTCACAACTTAGCACTTATCACTAACTTTCTTAGGCCCCATAGTGACTTATTGTACATATCCTAATATATAAAAAGCCAGGGACCATCATGACTGGAACAACCAGACAGATAACTGAACACAGGCTGCATGGGGCAACAAGGCCAGCAGGGGGGTTAGTGAGGGACAACCAAATGACTGAATAGCAGGCTGCATGGGGTGACCAGGCTGGCAGGGGGGCAGGTAGGAGTGACCAGGCCGGCAGGGGTGGAGGGGCAGTTGGGGCGATCAAGCTGGCAGGCAGAAGCAGTTAGGGTGATCAGGCTGGCGGTGGGGGGGCAGTTAGGGGCAATGAAGCAGGCAGGCGAGCGGTTAGGAGCCAGCAGTCCCATATTGTGAGAAGTATGTCTTGACTGCCGGTTTAGGCCTGATCCCTGGGATTGGGACTAAACCGGCATTTAGATATCCCTAAGGGGGGGACCCCCTTGCATGAATTTCATGCACTGGGCCTCTAGTTTCATAATAATAAACCAAAACAAAAAAGCCACAAAAATATTCATAGCACAGTTTCCTGAGATGTTAACATCATGAGGTTTAGTGGTAAACTGACTCATACTCATGCATTCGCTCCTTTGTCACCCGACAGGAGTGTGACTGAGCATGCAGATGTCGGCATGATAGGTTGTCAGGTAGAGAACCGGCTTTGTTCTACAGCTAAGACATTTTTTCTTGGTCAAGAACCGAATTGTTCGAGATGGGAGATATTCGAGAACTGAGGTTTTACTATACTATGATTAATAGTAATAAATGTAAAATTTTAGATTTGATTTCATAAATGGAACTCCACAAGTGAAAAAAAGCAGTATATATATGTATGTATGTGTATGTATATATATATATATATATATTTTTTTTTTTAAGAAGCAGAAAACCTACAGGTTTTAGTTGGTCACTTAGAATTAACTTTGTGGTATGGCTGCCAAGGAAAGCCAGTCTGCTCTTAATGTACATTAACAGAACTGTATTCCCTGGACAGAGAGAGGGTGCTCTGTTGTCTCCCGGCCAGCCTATAGTTAGAGTTTCATACTCACAGGGAGTCCCTTCTCCACGAAGCACTCAGATGAGCTCAAGATGCCCCTAGAGTTGAGAAGGTGGTAGGGAGAGGGGAGAGGGGAAGCAAGAATATGTCAGTGTTGGGGGCCCTGGCCAAAGAGGGTACTTCCTATCCCCTCCTCATGCTGAGCCTGGTATCATACGTCACAGGAGTATAGAAAACCAGGAATGTATTCCTGGATAAAAATTCACACTGACGTCACAACCTGACTACACACCATCGGAGGCCAAGTTGCTGGGCGTGTCTGCCCGTGAAACATCCAGAGAAGTGTGAGAAGCCTCGGGCATCTTGGAGCTGTGAAGCCGAAGTGATTCTGTTGGGCATGGTTAGCTCAATGGGAGACCTGGCAGTGACGTCTCCTAGTCAGTCTCAGGTCATAGGACCCTGTGGAAATCCAAATGAATGCTGCAGACCTCTCAGAAAATAAAACTTAACATTTCGGAAGGTTTGCAGAGCCCTGACATCCCTGGACCCTGAGATAAAAAGTCTTACTAGAATGGCAAAACACCACCAGCACAGTCAGAAGACACTGATGCACTGGGAGAATGTATTTGCAACATATATCACAGATAAAGGGTTTATATCTCCAATATATAAATGAAAAACCCAATAGAGGAAAAACTTAAATGATTCACTGTGTGTGTGTGTGTGTGTGTGTGTGTGTGGTACTTAAACACATGGAGAGATGATCAAGCCCACTCATAATTAGAAACTTGTGACTGCACTTTTTACTTGCAAGAATAATAAAAACGAAAAATTGTGACAACTTATCTAGTCGGCAAGGGTGTGGAGAAAAAGATATTCTCACACGTTGCCAGTGGGAATGCACAGTGATGTGACGTCCAGAAGGAGACTTGGATTGCTCTTAATAAACCTACATATGCCCTGACCTGCTGACCCAGCACTGTTATTTCTATGTATCTACCCTGAAGCACACCGTCGGCAATGTGAAATATCTATCCACAAGGTTATTCTGTGAAGCATTATTTATTATTGAAAAATGCCGTTAGTATATGCCTGGGTTGAATATGTTGTAATAGCTTTGGTTCCAGGATACAGGACTTTAGTCCTACTCAGTGCAGACTCGGAAAAATTTCTGAATTGTCTGTGAGCTGTAATACAAAGGCTCTTCGAAAGTACCTGGACAGGGGACATCAAGTAAGGAAGCACAATGGTTGTTGAGCACTTGCAGTATGTTATGCTGTTGGAAAACTTGTTTTTTAATGGCATATGTTTAAGAGACTTAACATTGTACAATTTTTATGACTTGACTTAAGTGAAAGTCTCTTGGACTAGATGCCCATTAAGCTTATTTCTCATCCTAAGAGTCTGTGATTCTAAGGGAAATCTGCCGTGGTGTGAACGAGCTTACTGTTTGATGAAAAGGAAATCTTGTTGGAAAGAATTCATTTTCAGTGAAGGTGAAAAAATCTGAACTTGCCCCTCTCAGTAGTACAATGGGTGGCCATAAGCTGTTCTCCGGGTCTCCCGGGGCACTGTTGTCCCCTCAGCGATGGCTGGCCCGCAGTTCTTGTCTCATACTAGAGGCCCGATGCACAAAATTCATACCAGAGTACCCGTAGGCCTCCGTCCCCACTGCTGCACCGCTTCCGTCTGGTTCCAGGGACCCAGGCTTCCCTCGAAGGCCCTGGATGTCCAGTCTAATTAGCATATTATGCTTTTATTATTGTAGATTCTTAAACGCGTGTGACAAAGAGGTGACCAAAACACTGGTGCTGTACTGCTGAAGCTTAAGACAGAACTTCCCGCAGTTCTCTCAGACAGCTTACTGTGGGGGGTGCTATCACATGTCTTACTGACTGACAAGGCCGGTGTCTTCTGTAAAATCACCAGTTGTTCCTCTGAATTGCGATGGATGGATGGAAACTCCTTTTTATTAAGCTCTGTTACGATGACATAGTTACCGTTCTACAGCTCTTCCTTTCTAAATAGGCAAACATAGGAAAGTGAGGGTTCCATCTAGAAATACAGAAGTTGCTTTATTTTCGGTGTACTTTGCTATGAACATAATCCTGGCTATTTCCACACATGTCACGAAGTAGGAGACATCTCATCCGCTCCATGCTGTGAGCCCACAATTGCGTAGTTCGGTGTATAGGCAGGCCCATCCGAAGACGGGGGCCGTCATCCCTGCCCTTCCACCTGCCTCTGCCTCCAGCTCGGGTTTGGAGGGGCTCAGCAGAGCAGGGGTACAAGCTGGGCTAGTGGCTCTGCGATACATCAGGCCCCCGGGAGCTTCGGACTGCCCCACTTCTCCAAGCTGACAGCCTGATGTATAG
Source organism: Antrozous pallidus (assembly GCA_027563665.1). Classification (NCBI taxonomy): domain Eukaryota; kingdom Metazoa; phylum Chordata; class Mammalia; order Chiroptera; family Vespertilionidae; genus Antrozous; species Antrozous pallidus. Next base: position 2,809,342 of record CM050528.1, read on the forward strand.
TCATTTCTCCCCGTAAGTGTTTATGTGTTTTTCCTGCTCTAAACTAGTCTCATGGGAATGAATAAGAGAATTGTATTTTCCCTCCAGAACATACAGCCAGTTTTTAATGGGAAATAAGATTATAGACGAGGAGTGTAAAAATGGTTTTTAAGCCGAGACCGGTTTGGCTCAGTGGATAGAGCGTCGGACTGGGGACTGAAGGGTCCCGGGTTCGATCCCGGCAAGGGCATGTACCTTGGCTGCGGGCACATTCCCCAGTAGGGGGCGTGCAAGAGGCAGCTGATCGATGTCTCTCTCTCATCGATGTTTCTGACTTTCTATCCCTCTCCCTTCCGCTCTGTAAAAAAATCAATAAAAATATAAAAAAAAAAAAAAAATGGTTTTTAAGACCCTCCTAAAAGCTGCCAAAACTCTGGAGAAGTCTCAGAAGCTGCGTTTTAATCCAAAGCAGTGGTCAGGGCGATGGTGGGTTGGCAAAGAATTTGTATACTGTCAATTTGAAAAACAAGTTGCGCTACTACATGATGTCTCTTATGTCCTATAGTTGGTAGAATGCTGTAAACTGTTCTATCAACTATAGGGCATGTATTTTACTTGAGGTTGAAAGAGGGATCCATGGGAACTTGATCTTAAAAACCTATTCATTCAAGACAGATTTTGCAGGCAGTGTTACTATAGTAACGATCAGATGTCAGTCTCTAACAAAATCTAGATGGTAGGAAGAAATGTTTAGGATTCTACATTCTGAAAGTTAGAACGTTGATAAAATATTGTAGGAAACATCGGTCAGTTGCCTCCCATACACGCCCTGACCTACTGGGCATCAAACCCGCACCCTGGGTATGTGCCCTGTCCAGGAATGGAACCTGCCACCTTTCTGTGTGGGGGGCAGTGCTCCAGCCAACTGCCCCGCACTGGCCAGGGCTGATTCTCAAACACCCACTCCCTAAACTTTTACCCACTAGTTTGAACATCTTGATAATGCCTGCTTGAGATAATTATTACTGTGACTGTTGCCAAATGGTGATTGTTCTATTCTCCTCCTCCTGTGGTAAGAGCTTTCTCTGCTCCCCGTGTACAAATAACGTCAGTCTGACGTCATGCTATAATTCTTACTTTTTGCAAACATGGTAGTGTCACACAAAAACAAATATCTTTCAGATAACGTAAGTTCACGGTCTGCAAAAGTATACTACACTAAAGCTTAACTGCAAACTGAAAGAATAGATCTGCTTTCTGGCAGCCAGTCCTTGCTGATCCTCACCTCTCATTTCAGTGATGTTTTATTGCTGCCGGTGCTCCCCTGGACTTGCCATTGCTCATTCGTTTTGTCTTCTCCCCTTTTCGGGTTCTGTTTCCAGCACAGAGCTTAAAGCAAAACGGCGGTGTGTGTGTGTGTGTGTGTGTGTGTGTGTGTGTGTGTGTGTGTGTTTATTTTTAATTGATTTTTAGAGAAAGAGGAAGAGGGTGGCTGCCTCTTGTCTGCCCCTCCTGGGCATCGAGTCCACACCGCCACCTGTGCCCTCGCCCAGAATCAAACCTATAGGTACATGGATCAGCACCCAACTAACTCCATATACCGGCCAGGGCCGAATGACTTTTACTTGGTATTTTTTGTAAGGTTTTTAAAGCGTTACATAAATTATCAAAAGTTGTAATAATGATTTCACTGCCTGTAGCTTTAGGTGAATGCTATGTGATAGTCTGTGCTTGCCAGTTAAATCACCATGTAAACAGTTTTGTTTTTTTAATTCTTAGGGTAGGGAAAAAGAAATGACCCAGAAGGAGTTGAGTGTGAGCTGCTATCTTTGGTCTGTCAGTGACTCCCAGCTGGTCAGTCCAGTACAACTTTAACCTTATGGGGCTCCAAGCCGTTTGCTGCATGCAGTGCACTTTCTGCCACTGCCCTTCCCAGTTTTCTGAATTCCTTCAGGAAGAAGCTGGTTGTTACTGGCGGTGTTTCTCCTTATCCCCTCCTCCCATGTGAAGGGGTATGGAAATGAAATTAAAAAAATACTTTCTACGAAATTTTGGAAGAAACTTTGGAAAGAAAATTGAGTATGTATTTCGAATGTTTAGGGACTGAGATACAGTACATCAAGTTTCTTGATAGATTTTTAAATGAAATTAAGATTACATTGCAGCAATTTGTTTCTTGATTCAGAAGGTATTTATAGGGTTTTGTATGGATCTTCAGGCCAACATTTTAAACCTCTATTGTCCCGATCTTGGGAAAGTTGGCTTTTCCAGCTCAAATTCTAGAGAAGTAGGAGTTTTTATGGATTATACTTATTTAAATTTGAGGTTCCCTTCAGTTCCCAATCTTTGGGACTACCAGTGAATTTCCGGGGTCGTAAAGAATTCTCATTCCTGAGCTCAAGTATTCACCAGAGCTCTGAGTCCTCCCTGACTGCTGCTCTCCCTGCAGGAGGAGCTCCGCATGCCATCTCGCAAAGAACCGTTATGCATGGACCCCCCCGAGGATTGTCTGAGGATCAAAGGTATTTACTTCTCACAAATCTTCATACTGGAAATATTCATAAAATTGCAATTTTTTTCAAAAGTTCAGAGAATACTACCCCCCACCCCCATGTACCTCACTCAGTTTCACTGAGTACCACCAGCTCCTGAGCAGTCTTGAAGGGAAGCTAATGTTCCAGGTATTTCCACTGAGGTAACTGATCAGTGACTTCTTTAGTATTTAATTATTTAAGAAAGTAGTCATCCTATCTAATAAAAGTGTAATATGCAAATTGGCTGTCACTCCAACACACAAGATGGCTGCCCCTATTTGGTCAAAGATCCTGCCCCCATGTGGACACAAGATGGCCATTGCAAGATGGCTAGCAGGGGAGGGCAGTTAGGAGGGACCAGGCCTTCAAGGGTGGGCAGTTGGGGGCAATCAAGCCTACAAGGGAGGGCAGTTAGCAGAGGAGGGAGGTTGGGGTAAACAGGCCTGCAGGGAAGGGCAGTTGGGGGGGGACCTAGGTCTGCAGGGAAGAGCAGTTGTGGGGGACCAGGCCTGCAGGGGAGGGTAGTTAGGGGCAAGCAGGCTGACGGAGCAGTTAGGCATCAGTCAGGCTGGCAGGGGAATGGTTAGGGGGTGATCAGGCTGGCAGGCAGAAGCGGTTCAGGGCAATCAGGAAGGCAGGCAGGCAAGTGGTTGGGAGCCAGCAGTCCTGGATTATGAAAGGGATCCCAAATTGGAGAGGATGCAGGCTGGGCTGAGGGACACCCCCCTCCCCACCAATCCCTCACCCCTATACATGAATTTCGTGCACCGGGCCTCTAGTCTAATAATATAAGCTGTTATATTGTGAATCTGCTTTGTTTATGTTTTAGAATGGAAGCTGCTTAAGACTCTGAATTAGGTGTGTCTTCATGTTGTAGTGCTTTGTCCTGCTCAGTACATTTAAGTAACACTTAGAGAAAGGCATTTGTTCCAAATTGCCCGTTTCAGTCAGGCACACTTGTGGCCCTCTGTCATGCTCAGCAGAGAACAAAACCAAAGGATTAGTGCACTAACTCTGCAGTTCTTTTGAGTTGGCGTTTTGTTGTTTATTGCATGATTACTTTGCTCTGTCTTCATGAGTTTATTTTTTATGATTACATGCTGATTTGGAATTATTTCTTTTGTGCAGAAGGAAATGAACAAATTACAACTGAAATTCTGTCAAAATCTGCTGAACAAGTACAAGGTATGAAGGTCAATGGCATTAAGACAGATAATAATGACGGACACAAGAATGGCCATGTGAGTAAAGATCCCCCGGCTGAGTGCAGCAATTACCTGGAAGTAGACAAAACCGTGACCAGTGGTGAGGTTTCAGAAACCAGCACATTAGTTTCCCTAGAGCCTTTAAACTCTGCGAAGCCCGGGTTAACAGAAGCAACTCCTAAAGAAAAAGCATGTGAAGAATTAAAAACTTGTTCTTCTCCGCTGTCATTACTACCAGGGAACAGTGCCATTTGCCAAGTGGACAATGGGAAGGAAGAGTTGTGTAAGCTAAGCCTTGGTTGTGAAGCAGATGACAGTCACCGCCAGAGGCTTGGCCACCACAGTGGAAAACACGGCTGTGCACACGGCAGTCCCAGGCCGGTGAGAAATGCAGTTGTAGAACCCTTAGGAAAAAATCCTGAAGTTTCATGTTTCAAATCAAGTTTATCTGGTCCGGAATCCAGACCAACAGCCTTAGAAAAATGTAGTTTTGCAGGTGATGGCTTGCTAAAGCGGTCCGCTGAAAAGACAGAGAATTCCTCTTTTGATGGCGATGCTCAAAGCAAGAACTTGGCTTCTAGGGAAGAAAATGAAGGCCAGTGTTTGAACTTCAGGTCTGAAGGGGGGAAATTTTTTCTTGTTAATGCCAAGCGACCAGAAGAGGATGCCAGTGGTCATTGTTCTGGAGAAGAAAAGACTTTTGCCTCCCCGAAAGAAAAGATGCACAGTAGCTGTTGCCTTCAAGGCGGTGTCCATCCAGACAGCTCCACGTCCCTCACGCCCAAGTCTGCTCCCGAGGCCCCCGGAGTCATGTTTAAAAAAAAAGATTTGAATGTCACTTCAGCGCTGCAAGGTAGCTTAACAGACCCTGAGGACCATACAGAAACTTTTACTCACATAAGCCACCCAGGCAGACACTCTGAAGAAAGCAGTTTTTCCTCTCAGCCGCAGATCGAAGAGCCAGAACGGACAACCACTACCGAGCCTGGCATGTTAAGTGAAAAGATTTACAGTAAAGACCCTAACTCCTCAGTCTGCACCCAGAGAAATCTGGGAGGTGACACCCAGTTAAATGAAGCGTTATATAGTGACTTTGTGATTGAAAGGAAAACCCTTGTGAGTTTAACGCCAGAGGGCCAGATAAGTCTTATAAATGAGGAATCAAAACCCAAGAAAGATGCTGCTCAGCTATTACCGCCTCTAGGATTTGGTTGCAGACCTGAGTCAGAAAAATCTGAACAGGCCTCCCAGGACGGTAGTCCACGTTTAGGTGAACAGAGCATTGCCTGTGAGGTGAATGAGCTTCCCTCCGCCGATGAACTGGTTCTAGACAAAACAGAAAGTGAATGTGTTTCAAATCAAGTGTCCCTTAATTCTCAAGATCATGCGACATTGTCACCTGACCAAGAGTTGCCTTTAGCACTAAGCGAGGATTCCCCACAGACCCAGCACCCTCCGTTAGAGGATGGAGCCAGCGTGCTTACTGATATCCCAACCATCCCCCTGGAGGCAGAAGCGAAAGACGCCTCTCCACCAGGTGACGCCTCGTCAAACAGTTTCACCTTAGACATCAAACCAGGAAGCCTACAAAGAGGAAACGAAGTGGCCGATTCGGGAGCGGAAGGTCTGCATGCCAGGCTTCTGTCATGTAAGGAAGAAGTAGGAGTCCTGCCTCCAGAGGTCCCACACATGGATTGTCCGAGTGTTCAGCCTCAGCATCTCTCTAGCTGCCGCTGTGTAGGGGAAAACGCACCAGGAGAGAACACGTGTTCGGCGTGTGCTGCTTATGCGTCTGGAAGAATCATCCCGGAAGGTGAAAACTCTTCGATAGTCAACTGTGAAAATGCATTTCGGCACAGCGATCACGACTCACCAGAAAGAGAAGACTCTGTGGAAGGAAGCACCCATAAAGTGAGTTGTACATCCGAAGGAAGTGAAGTTGGTGGAAGAGAAACTAAGGACAGCCTTCCGGGTGGTAAGATCAGAAACGAAAGGACAGTAGGTAGGTTAAATAGTGAAGCTTCCAGCAAAACCATTCATGGCACCAATGACATCCAACCCAGTGAGGAAAAGCTAGAATTAAAGGAGCAGAATATACCCAAAGAGACTGTGTTTTACAAACACAACAACTCGGGCTGTGCCACACAAGAACGAAAACAATCCATAAACATTCCAAATCCTGAAAAACGATTGGAGCTGTCTCCTGCTAAGTGCTCCAGTTTTAAAAACGTGAATCAAGCAGTTAAAACTCTTGATCAGGAGACAGATGAAGTCCCTGACTACCGGAGTAACCCGGACAGACCAGATCCGTGTGGAAGTGAAGATAAACCAGCCGAGGGGACACTAGGTAGTGACCAGAGACAGACCATCACAGAGCCTAACACAGGGGAAGGCTGTAACCAAAAGAATCTGCCATTCAGTTCAGGCAATAAGAACTCACTGTGTGGTGGTAGTCGGAAGAAAGGCTATTTGAAAGGAGGCTTTGAGAGGATTTCTAGTTGTGATAAGTCCACAGATGGTATGGTAGGCATCGCCTACACAAACTGTAATAAGGAGCCTTCAGAAGGCATGCTGGACACACTTGGTGTACGGCAAGGTGGACTGACATTAATTGAGACCTCCAGGAGTACCCTGTCTCAGAGAGGAGCCTTGGATGCTGCACTTATAGGACAGATCGACCAGGATTCAGAATTCCCAGATGCTACTTCCTCTGCAGTACAGTCTCTTGAAATAAAAAAATCATGTGAAGAGCAAGTTTGCAGGTTGTTAAGCGATTGTGAAATGGAAGTGCGTCCAGACCCTTGTGCAAATGAGATAGAGTCTATTGCAGATCATGAACCAAATACAAGAATATTGGATAGAGTAAATGTGTCTTTAAATCACATTCATCATGAACCTCAAGTTAAAGAAGCATCTCTGAGAGAAACACGAGGAATGATTGAAAAATCAAGACCAGAACTACATTCTGAGTTTGACAAGGAAAATGCCTTTGGCATTTCCTCAGCAGAGTTGGTGTCCAGCAGACACCGAGATGAGGACTCTGTTCCCCCAGCGAGCCTGAAGCCCGTTGAGACAATGCCGTTGTGTCTGTCTGCTCAAGGGCCATCGGAAGCTAACGCGGAAAGTGCAGAAGCCGACCCGAGAAATAGTTTTAAACCGGAAGAGGGTGACATGCTTTGTGAAAACGCAGAGCCTTGCACGGTGCTGCCTGAGATGAGGGAAGGCGTGCCAAGGCACATGAGTAACCCTGGCGAGGGGAACAACAGTGACAACAGTATGAAAAGTTCACCTCTGATGGTGGAGACAGAGGCTCAAGTGACAGGGGAGGAGGCCAGAGAACATCAGAGGAGACCGCCAGGTCACTCAGCTGCCGGGGAGGAATCCGACGAGAGGGTTTCCGGAGAGGGGGGCCGTGGCGATGGCAGGAGTGCGGTTTCTCGGACACTCGGTCGCTCCCGGAGGACGCCTGGTGACGCTGCAGAACAAAGCTGGAGGGACGTGGACCCCGTGTCGCAGGAGGCCGAGGACTGCGACCATGAGGAAGCAGCACACACGATACTGGCACAGAGCCCAGCGGCTAATCTGCTGTCGGACGGAGTGCAAGACCAAAGGCAACCTGAGGACTCCAGATGCGAGTTCACCAGGATGAGAGCGGTCCCCCCAGCACAGCTGGCCCAGGGCCTTCGGAAGCTGAAAGACCCGCAGGAGGCGACATTACGCCAGCCATTAAAAAAGGACATCGAGTTGTGCACAGGCCCCCGCCTGCATAGTGCCCCCCAGAAGTCACAAGACCCCAGCTCTGCCAGGTGTTCCGAAATGCACGGTGCCTTTGGGAACCCTTCCCGTCAGAAAGCGGCGCCTCCCTTAAAGAGGCAGCCGCATCGGGCATGCAAGAAAGTGTCCTGCCAGGAGCAAGTCAGCATGGCGAGAGAACTAAGTAAAACCAGGAGTTCTGCCTTCTTAAAGGGCTCCCCTGAAGCCATCCCCACCAGAGCGCACAGATTTCTCAGCTCACCGGCTCTGTCTGCACCCACACGACCGGAACCGCACGCAACACCGGGCGGGAGCCCCGTTCGGCACTTACCAAAGCAGAAGGCTGCCCCGTGCCACCTCCTCAGGAGCCTGAACGCCAGGAAGCCCACCAAAGACTCGGCCTTACTCAGCAAGCTCTCCATCCTGGCCTCCAGACTGGCCCCGGCCCCCAAGAGCCACAAGCTAAGGTGTCGGCGGGGTTCCTCTGAGCTCCTGCCGGTGGCCGGAAGCTACAAGCGGCTGCGATGTAAAAAGCTGCTGGACGGGTTTGCGGACAGCATGGTGCCGCTGCACCCGTATTCGGCCGCTGGCGGCTGGGCTGGGAGGCCCGACCACAAGCCCCTGCCACTTGATCCCCTCGCAGCCGTCAAAATGAGCTTCGTGGACCTGAGCAACAAGATGCCGCTGCTGGTGTTCGGATCTGGCACCTTCCCCGTGTCCTTTCACGTGAAGTCCGGCCCCGCGCGCACGCCCGAGCCCCCACGGACTTTTCCCGAGCACTGCGCGCCGGCGAGGCTGGCCTTGGGGGAGGCCACCCCGCGCCCTTCTCCACCTCCCAAGTGGACCTTTTCCTTCTTCTTGTCCCACGGCTGCCCGGGGACGGCCACATTCAGGGATGACACCGGCCCCCGTGCTCGGGCACATTCCCAGGCCCCCCCACAGCCTCCAGCTCCCCGAGACCACGGCGGCGCTGCCGTCGTCCAGGCCAGAGCAGGCTGCTCCGTCCTCGGCCTGCACACACTCCTAGCACTTTGTTCCCCGGGATGTTACCGGATCTGGACAAAAAAACGGAGCTTCTCCGGTCACCTGCCCACCATGCAGCGGCTCTTCCTGACTCAGTTTACACAGGGCTTGAGAGGGCTGCGGTCTCCAGCCGCCACAGCAGACAAGGTCTTCTGTTCTCTGCCCCATTCGGTGGGCCGAGTGCTGTCCATCTGGAGCCAGCACGGGCCTTCCGCCTGCCCCTTCGGGACCTCTGCTCTGCATTCCGCTCATGGCAAGCGACAGCCAACCCTGGACGTCACAGGCAGGTAAGCTGGCCCCGGTGGGTGGAGCGGGAGGGCCGCTGCCGGCTATGCAGGGCTGTTGGGAGCCGCGTCTGCATTCTGTTTACACCTGGCCCGGGCTCTGCTGAGGAAACGTGGGCCAGGGATTTAAATGCAGACCCCTCTCATTTCCCGCGGGATCCGTTATTTGCTGCCATTCTTTGTTCTGTCCCATTCATTCTGCAAACATCAAGTCTTTTGAATGTCTTTTCTCCTCTTGTCCCTACTTTGGAAAAAGCAACATTGCACGTTAAGTAGTGGCAGATAATGGCTTGTAGCTCTGACTTGTTCACAAAGTATTATGTAGCCGGGGCCTCATTCAGAGTTTGGTGTATAAGGATACAAAGAAATACCTTTTTAGCAAGTTAATTACGTAGGCGTCACCAAACCTGGTTTGTGAACCTTTGCATTTCTTTCTGGAGCAGAAAGGCTTCCGAGATTGGCATTTGCATACTGTAGTTGTAGAATTTGTAGAATTGTACGTGAACTTGGAAGAGAGTTCTTGTGGTTTGACCACTAGAAAAACAATTTCACCAGTATCATTTTACCTTCTAATTGAACGTGAGAGAAGAAAAAGAATTTGAGAGTTCTAACCCTAAAGATCTGATTTAGATGTAATAGATACATTCTCCTGTTTGTAACCTTTTGAACAAATAGAAACTTTAAACATGTTTTATGTTGCCCTTATGAGTCTTTTCCTCTCCTTTCTCTCACTGTCCTCTGCTTATTTCTACCTTCTTTCCATCTGAGTGAGGAAATGCTCTCCCTGCCGGCCGCCTCCATTCCAGTGATGAGCACAGAAATGAAATGCTCCCACCTGAGAGATTGTCATCCGAGTGGCTGACATTTCTTATCTGCCTAGGGCTCTAATTGAGTGTCATGTGCTAAACCCGTAATGACATCAAGACGTTCTCTGTAGTCCCGCTGCCCTAACCTATTGCCCATGTACTTTTGCTTCGCTTCAGCCACACCATGTTACCATATGTGCCTCTTCCGGGCATGGAAGCAACGTACAACGCCAGTGGCAGTCAGATGAGGTAAGTCAATGGTGCTGGCGCATGAGGACCTGTGGAGTGAGTGAGTGAGTGTGGTGGTAGTGAGTGAGTGTGTGTGTGTGTGAGTGAGAGAGAGAGAGAGAGAGAGAGAATATGGTAGCGATGGTGTGGATCAGGCCTGGTGTGATTCTGAGCTTTTGTTTTTCTTCTAAACCAGATTGAATCTTAGATTCAAATGTGTTTTATTATAAGCAGCAACCAATTATGTGTAATCAATACCAAATAGGTGGGGGGGGAGGTTAAAATCTCTTAGCCAGTTCATTGCACTGTGAGAGCCCTCTCGAGCTATTTTTGGTCATTGAGCCAACTTCAGGGCCCGGATGGGATTGATCCCATCTGCCTGCATTTCATTTTAGTTCACGAAATGTCTGCCCCGCTCCAGAACATCTGTTCCTGTGTACTTTTCCCTCGTTCGTTACTTTTCCCTCAACTTACCGCTCCACACCAATGAAATGGGTCGACCACGCTCCTGTAAATCGTTGTGTGCGCACAGGCCATGTCCGGATGTGACTAGAGACCAGTTTGAAATGTCATTGCTGGCAAAAGGCTTCCACCCTAGTCCGGTGTGAAGTTCAATGTGCTGAGGTGGAAAGTGAGTCTGATCCGTTTTCTTGTGTTTTTCTCTCGGCGCCGCTAGGCCGGAGCCTCCATTCCCCGCCCTGGTGCCCAAGTCTCGCTTGGTAACAGACTCAGCTGTCGGCAAGCTCCTGCTGTCTGCCTCCGAGTTCCCGGTTCCCGGACTAGATGACCTGGATGGGGTGACAGCAGCGTGCCCCCGTCCACAGAGCAGCCCCCCAGAACAGAAAGAGGTGAGTGTACAGCACAGCCCCGTCCACAGAACAGCCCCCAGAACAGAAAGAGGTGAGTGTACAGCGCACCCCCGTCCACAGAACAGCCCCCAGAACAGAAAGAGGTGAGTGTACAGCGCACCGCCGTCCACAGAACAGCCCCCAGAACAGGGAGAGGTGAGTGTACAGTGCACCCCCGTCCACAGAACAGCCCCCAGAACAGAAAGAGGTGAGTGTACATGCACCCCCGTCCACAGAACAGCCCCCAGAACAGGGAGAGGTGAGTGTACAGCGCACCCCCGTCCACAGAACAGCCCCCAGAACAGGGAGAGGTGAGTGTACAGCGCACCCCCGTCCACAGAGCAGCCCCCAGAACAGGGAGAGGTGAGTGTACAGCGCACCCCCGTCCACAGAGCAGCCCCAGAACAGGGAGAGGTGAGTGTACATGCACCCCCGTCCACAGAACAGCCCCCAGAACAGGGAGAGGTGAGTGTACAGCGCACCCCCGTCCACAGAGCAGCCCCCAGAACAGGGAGAGGTGAGTGTACAGCGCACCCCCGTCCACAGAGCAGCCCCCAGAACAGGGAGAGGTGAGTGTACAGCGCACCCCCGTCCACAGAGCAGCCCCAGAACAGGGAGAGGTGAGTGTACATGCACCCCCGTCCACAGAACAGCCCCCAGAACAGGGAGAGGTGAGTGTACAGCGCACCCCCGTCCACAGAACAGCCCCCAGAACAGGGAGAGGTGAGTGTACAGCGCACCCCCGTCCACAGAGCAGCCCCAGAACAGGGAGAGGTGAGTGTACAGCGCACCCCCGTCCACAGAACAGCCCCAGAACAGGGAGAGGTGAGTGTACAGCGCACCCCCGTCCACAGAGCAGCCCCAGAACAGGGAGAGGTGAGTGTACAGTGCTCGTAGGGTCGGTCAGCGGCAGCGGCACTGGAGACGGCCATTGAGGACTCCAGTCACGTGATCGGCACACATCGGCCCTGGCTGCCTTTCCTGACCCCCTTTAGCCTCAGCCGAGGACTGGAGACGACCAAGACAGGAGGTTTTGTCTGTCCACTGAAGGATTCCCTGGGTCTCTTAATCTACATTGTTTTCTGGATCCTTCTTTCTTTCCTTGTCATTTTTTAAAAAATATGTTTTAATTTTTTTTTTTTTTTTTTTACAGAGAGGAAGGGAGAGGGATAGAGTTAGAAACATCGACGAGAGAGAAACATCGATCAGCTGTCTCCTGCACACCCTCCACTGAGGATGTGCCCGCAACCAAGGTGCATGCCCTTGACCGGCATCGAACATGGGACCCTTCAGTCTGCAGGCCGACACTCCATCCACTGAGCCAAACCGGTTTTAGCTGGATCCTTCTTTCTTAATGACAGAATTTAACAATGTTTAGAGAACTAGACCACAGCGCTGCTTCATGCCTTCAGAGAGGATGAGCGGATGATGGTGTTTTTCAGTTTTGCAACATCTGCTGTCTGCCAACAGATGACGGTCCGGTTCTCTTTTAATATAAAACGGGGCAGCTGCTGAAGACACTGGTGGCAGGAGTAGCAAGGGAAGCTTTGTCATAAAGTACTTACTAGAGTCATCTGTACGTGGAGGCTGTGATATCTTGAGGGTGAAAAAAAAGGGGCTTAATATTTTTTAAAATATCTTACAACTTGACATATCTTTCTTTTTCACCCTTAAAAACAGGCTGAGCCAGAGAAGAGGCCAAAGAAAGTCTCACAGATTCGCATCCGGAAAACCATTCCTAAGCCAGACCCTAATCTTACCCCCATGGGCCTCCCTCGCCCCAAAAGGTGAGCTCTTTCTCCAGTACACATGGCTTCGCTCCTTTGGAAAATTGTTTGGCATAATGCCATGACCTTTTAGCGACCTATACTCTTTTTTTTTTTTTAATATGTTTTATTGAATTTTTTACAGAGAGAAAGGGAGAGGGATAGAAAGTAAGAAACATTGATGGGAGAGAAACATTGACCAGCTGCCTCTTGGACACCCCCTATGGGGGATGTGCCCGCAACCAAGGTACATGCCCTTGACTGGAATCGAACCTGGGACCTTTCAGTCCTCAGGCCGACGCTCTATTCACTGAGCCAAACCAGTTTCGGCAGTGACCTGTACTCTTGAGCTATTTTACTCCTAAGGTTGATCCAAGAATATTCATTGACAGTGTGGCCAGAGGTTTCTGTGCAGAGATACCTTACCACAGTCCTTGTCCTCTGTACCGAGCTCACCGCGCCAGCCTGGTGCTGCCCCTTTGGGTGCATACACTCTCTGTTCGCCCTTCAGGGGTGCTGGGAGGAAAACTGTTGTCACCCCGGGTGGAGGGGAGGGTGCTGAGCTTCCTGGGTTAGGAACCTGTGAGGCCATAGTGCCAGCCACGACACAGGTGGTTTCTGTCCCACACAGGAGTGAGGTCCACTACATGAAAGTAGAGCTCTGGAGGATAGAAAAGGAGCAGGGAGTTAAGAAAATAGATAGAAATTCAGCTGTGTCATACCAGTTAGTATAAATGAGCTAAGCTTCATAACATCAGAGAATGGCAGCCTGGGGGAAAATCCAGTACATGTTCACATGTAACATATCTAAAACATGCCGCAGAAAGGTGGAAAGTCACATGAATGGGAAGGATGGAGTTCGGAAGCCAGTCTTACTTACCTCTTGTAAGAGACAGCCATGTGGTTCTCGTTTCAGGCTAAAGAAAAAGGAGTTCAGTTTGGAAGAAATTTATACCAACAAGAATTACAAGTCTCCTCCCGCAAACAGGTCGGTACAGATGAGGGCAGTAGTGGGCGGGGAGGGCTTCTGAGGTGGTCCGTGTAAACCTGCAGCTCTTCACCTGCAGACAGAGGACGCTCAGCTCCTCCATGTCAGGTCTTGGGAATTACTAGAATCGATGCTCTTAGTTCCCAGCCTCTGAATTGGGGTCGGTGGTGGAATGGGAAAGAAATGGATATTGGGTTAGTTAATACAGAAAATGTAGTTTCCTTTTAGTTTGTACTAGAGTTTTTACTGAGCATGCTGATGTCTTTTGGACTAATAATCGCTGATATTCAGATATGATTCCAAACACAGAAAAGGTTTTACTTGGCTGCCTTTGGGTCTAAAGTCAGTTCAGGTCATTGAAGTATATTCCCATCCCTCCACAGGTAAACATCTGAGGGGATGAGTGTGTTAACCCCAATGTGTGAATCCTTTACCACTGTGCAGTTATATCAAATCACATTACATGCTTTTAAATATATAATTTTAGTTGTCAGTGATGCCATGATAATGTTGAAAACACACACACACACACACACGTTGGGAAAAAAAGATAGTGGCCAGAGGAGACAGTTGTCTACGGAGTGAGTGCAAACAGCTTTCAGCCCCTGTTGGCTAGAGTGTGGCCCTGTGAGTCGGTGCGGTGGTGATTGTTGTGATCCCCCCGTAGGTGCTTAGAGACCATCTTCGAGGAACCAAAGGAACGAAACGGTACGCTGATCTCAATCAGCCAGCAGAAGAGGAAGCGAGTTCTGGAATTTCAGGATTTCACCGTCCCCAGAAAGAGGAGAGCTCGGGGCAAGGTCAAGGTGACGGGCAGCTTCACCAGAGCCCAGAAGGCAGCACTTCAGAGCCGAGAGCTGGATGCCCTTTTGCTACAGAAACTAATGGAACTGGAGACCTTCTTCGCCAAGGAGGAGCAAGAGGAGCCCTCGCCTGGGTGCTGAGCAGCAGTTGGGTCGGGGCGTCTCACGTCAGTGTTGCCAGGCCTCCTGGGAAGAGGTTGCGTGCGTGTGCCCAGTGCCCAGACTATCCAGGCTTGCAGCCCCTGGATTTTTACTGCTTCGAGGTGCAGCCTCTTTAGAAACTGGCGATGGGGGGCCCTCCACTTCTCCTGCTGAGTCCAGACCCTCAGGAGCGCTCCCTCCTCCTGGACGTGGTCCTGAGTGACGTGGCCGCCGCCTCCGGCACTCTGCCGTCCACAGAGGAGGACGCAGCGCACCTTCGACGACACTAGGTTCCAGGGACTCTGGCGTCGGCACGTCCCAGGGAAGCTTCGCGCTGTTTACGGTGGTGCTAGACCAAGATGGCTGACAGGTGTTGCCCAGGGAGGGGCCTGGCGTCCTCGCCTGAGGGGCCTCGCGGCTCCTTTCAGGAGCCGAGGAACGATAAGCCTGTGGTGTTTCCTGACCCTTCGTCTGCCCAGAGCCTGGGGTGTGCGTGTGTGCGTGTGCGCGTGTGCATGTGAACATGCGTGCGTGTGTGTGTGTGTGCGTGTGCGCGTGTGTTTCCCGTCATTTTTTTCTCCCCTCTGTGACTGTGGGTCACTAGTGCCAGAGGGGCCACCAGGCCCCATTCAAAGTAAGTTGCACTTTTTAATGTTATGTTATTTTCATTTGTTTTATTCCTTTTTTAAAAAAAAAATTGCTGCATGTTCAGAGCCTTTAAATGTGATTTTAAAACAATTTTTTAAGACATTGAGGAGGAAGAGAAGACATGTCTGCAGAGTAGTTGGCAGGCGCCTGGCCCAGCCCGTCAGTGCCCGGCCTGGGACAGTGGGGAGAGCCCTTTCCACCCGCGTGTTCAGTGGCCCCTCCCCACCTCTCTCTAGTGCCCTTCATTGGAGGGAGCCCTCCCTCCATCTGGGTCCTCATTCTTGCATGCTCAGCAGACGTATCAATTTTAATGACGGAAGTAAGAGCAGGTTTCTCTCCCGGTCATTTTTAAAGTGTGATGGTGGGGTGTGGTTTTTAATGGACTTTAGCTGAAGTGTTGGGATGTAACGGAGTTGGGTACAACAGCACGGGCGCGGGTAGAGGCCGGCCAGCGCGTTTGCAGCCGTCGGAGCAGCTGGCCCTGCGAGTGGGGACGGGCCCGGCTCGGGCTCAGTGGTGTGTCCTTGCGGTGGGATCGCGGAATCCCACGGCCGGCCGGCGCCTCTGAGGACACCCCTTTGTACTCTGGGCTCCTGTGTCGAACCTACTGGAAATGTAGGGTGCCAGTGCTTGCTTGAGCTGCTTTTGTGCCCACGGGAGTCTGGGCAGAAGGAGTCCGTGTGGGTCAGCAGGCCCAGATGTTTCATTCCTTTCCCACTAACCCCTGTGCCACCCTGCCTCCCCTGCCCTCTTCCCTGTGTTTTTCCCTTCTCTCGCTCTCGCTCTCTCTTTTTCTCCTCTCTCTCTCTCTCTCTCTCAAAACAAGAGTTCCGAGAATGACATTCCGTGGCTGGTGAATGGAGTGCCAGACCCAGCCTCGGGACACTGGCCACCTCTCCCTGTCCTCCCGGGAGCCACTGCGGGAGCGCTGCCAGTGGGAGCTGTCCAAGCTCTAGTCCGTCAGAGGAGGGCGCGGTGCGCCCTGGGATGTGTCTCCCAGGTTTCTTTTGTCCCCCATTTGTCAGTGGGGAGACGGGTGGGGTGGGAGGTCTCTATGTGCCTTTCCTTCGCGGGTTGACAGTCTGTGCCACGCCGAGCAGAGAGACGGACATGAGCCGGAAAAGTCACAGTGCACCCGTCTGAGGCCCCGTCTCAGACATAGCCTAGCACAGCGGTCGGCAAACTCATTAGTCAACAAAGCGGCAGACCCGAGGCTCTCGAGCCACAGTTTGCCGACCGCTGGCCTACCAAGTTCCATACACACCTGGAGTGCCCCGGGCTTCTCAGGCCAGGGCAGGTAGCATTAGGAGAGCCAGCCTCCCCCCACCACACACACACACACCCCTCCGGCTCTGAGTGAGCGAGCCCGTTCTGCCCATGTCCACTTGGCCCAGACGGTACAGACATCACCTGCGTTCGCCTCGGTACCACTCCCCTCCTGGGACGGGGCCCGCGAGGCTTCTGTGTCCCGCGTTCGGGGGCGGTGAGGCACGCGGTGTGCCCTCGCACAGCCGTGCTCGGGGAAGCGCTGCTGGACGGGCTTGCAGACTCCCAGTGTCACCAGAGCCCGGGTTGCCGGCCCCCGTGCGGTGTAGCCGAGTCGGCGATGTGGGAGCCACATCCTGCAGGCTGAAGGCGAGGCGGGCACAGCTATGGTGTCGCCAACATGACAGTTACGACCTCCAGTTTGCCTGTGAGAGGGACGGCACTGTGGGCCAGCAGCAGCGACTGGGAACGGTGGCCGCTGGGAAGGGAGACGTGGTGGCAATGGAGACCTGGGCTCCTTGTCCTGGGAATGTGTGACGGAAGCTGCTCTGAGGCCACCCTGTCTGTCCTTGAGGTTCCCGGCATGCCCTCTGGCGAGGGCCTGTCCCTGCCGCAAAGTTAAGAACGGGTCCCCACCTCGAACTTGCAGCTGCTCACCTGAAGTCGCCGGAAGGGCTCTGGCCACGCTCAGGGACGTGTCAACCCTGTTCTCCCCACTGGCCGGCCAGCTGCTGCGCCGTCTGGTCCTCGGGGCCTGTGGGAGCCCCGATAGCGGGATGTGGCAGCTGCTGGCACACGGCCTGTCCCGAGCTGCTGGTTCTGGGCGGGCGCTGCTACAGCCCCTAAGTTTGGGGACTTCCTCCCAAAGTGGCAGGGAGTTCCGGTTAACTGTAACCCACTGGGCTCCGGGGTGGTGTCTGTAAGATGGGGAAGGGAGGAGAGAGCTCAGGTCCGATTGGGGTTCCACCCATCAGTTTTGCGCCAAGACTTGGAAGCATGGCTTTTCTCGCCTTTAGTTTGTAGCTGTTTTTGCTTTCCCCCCACCTTCCCCAGCTCCTTCCCTTTGGCCTCCTTTCCAGTCATTCCTTCTAACCTCATCACCTTTCAACCAGATTATGTCCACTTTTTCTTACCGACCCTGCTCTGAGAGCCACCGCCGAGGGAGGTGCAGTGGGAAGACATGTAGCGTTTGCCTTATCGGAGCCTGAGAAGCTCAGAAACTCATGCTGTGAACCCCCAAACTCTGCGCTCCTCCCGGCACCGTGAAAATCATGACACTTTGTCGCAATTTCGCCTGAAAGAGTCTTGAGTGGGTGCCAGAGCCGACCGGCGGTCAATTCCAGGTCCCATCCCCCGGGCAGGGCCCCCCGTCCCTGCCCGCCAGGCCGGGAGCTGCACCGAGGACGCAGGGCCCAGGGCCGGGGCTGGTCCTCGAGCTTCGGGGCGCCCGGGGCCAGTGTCCTCCCCCAGGCCAGAGCGCCACCTCTCAGTCCCGTGTGCGTGAGCCTCCGCAAGAGACCAACTTTAGGCAGCGGTCCGGTCCTTTCCTCCCGGTCCCCGGGGTGGGAGGTGTGTGCAGTTGGTGCTTTTTAAAATTCTCCTGTTTTGTTTCTGTAAAGCTCTTCCCCTGGTATCATGGAAAGGACCTCTTAAATCACCACCTTGCGGGTGGCTGTATCCGAAGTCGGAATAATCGGCCAGGTAACGGTGGCGCAAGCTTTCCCGAATGCATGGAAGGGAAGGATTCCTTCACCACAACTGAACTTCTGTGCAAAAGGCTGGCTGGGAGGCGGCTGTTTTATTACAATCAAATGCAATGTTCTCTCGCCGCAACCGGGGCAGCAAAGCCGTCTGACGGCAAAGCGCGGGCCCGTACCGGCCGCCATCCAGCACGGCACAGCCAGGCTTGCTGCTTGCTCTCTGTGTGTCTTCACGAGCCCCTCTCTGGTGCTGAATTGGGGTTGAAGTTTGGCGAGAGGCCTCCGCATCCCCTTGGGCTGGGCTGGGCTGGGCCGGCGAGTGGCTGCCTGACGTGCTCATATGTTATCACGGTCAATAGTTCAGTGAGATTTTGTACATTTTTTGGTAACCTTGGCATACATGATGCCCCTGCAGCTCCTGTTCTGTCTGGTAGTTTGTGCCTCTCAAATCCCCACTGTTATGTGTGTTAATTTATGGAAATAAAAGAATTTTTGAAACCTTTCCAATAACTCTCCAGGCTGTTATTTTATTCCTAGGGCTTGACATGAAGAAGTTGTAATGGTGCCTGCAGTGTCCTGAGGCTGGTTTTCTTAAATAGACGTCACAGAGTTATAATCAAAACGGCACTGTAGCTCCCAAAGCGGTCACCAGGTGCTGAGGACCGCCCTGTGCCCAAGAAGTGTGGCTGGTACCCCACCTCCGGGTGCCTTACGTGCCTACCACGAAGCTTTCCTTTTAAAACATCTAGTGAAGAGATTTTGTTGTTGTTGTTCTCATCTGAGAATATTGTTTCCACTGATTTTTTTTTAATCGATTTTAGAGAGGAAGGGAGAGAGAAACATCAGTGATGAGAAAGAATCATTGACGGGCTGCCTCCTACACACCCTCTACTGGGGATCGAGCTGCAACCCAGGCCTGTGCCCTTGCACTTGTTCTGTCTCACCGTGACTTGAGGAGTGTGCTCCACATCTCCTCTGTTTAGAAGGTAGAGGCTAGTTATCAGTTAAGGTCGTGTTATTCCTTTAACACCTTCCATCACAGAATCTTAGCATTGGTAGGTCCTTCTGAGAATAAGAGGACCAGTCCAAACTGTTTTAAGAATTCTCTCGACTCATGGCCATGGACAACAGTGTGTGATTGTGGGGATTGGGGGACGGCATAGAGGAGGTGAATGGTGATGGGAAAAATTAAATTAAAAATGATGCTCGTAAAAAAAAAAAAGTCTACAGTGCCCTACCCTCTGCTAATATTGGAGACCTCGTTTCTGAAGTTCCTCCTGGAACTTCTCTTGAGAAGTGTTCTAGAAAATTCTTCAAGCAACTTCCGGGGGTCATAGCTGAGTTTTTCATAACCTCAAATTCCAGGGTCTTCTCCCTCCTCTCTGACAGTTAACTTTGCTTTTGCATTTCACTGAGGAAGAACCTATTTGAGTAGAACTTGCACACGGGACCTTTGCCGTTACTTGAACAGACTATTGTAAAATACAATTTTTAGCTAATTTTCTTAATGGAGAAAAGGGTCCATTAAGGCAAACAAAGGGCCCGCAAATGCTGCAATGCTGCTCAGCCCCCACCATTCAGTTTGCAAAACCACAGGGATTGCTTGCTGGTTCTTACATGTTAGGCTAATTCTGTCCCCTGGTGGCAGTAGGAAGATTTCAGAAGAAAGCAATGCCCAGGAGCTGTTGGTCGTTCATCACAGCAAAAAAGGGCAAATCCAGCCTGGCCTGCGTGGCTCAGTGGTTGAGCACCCACCTGTGAACCGGGAGGTCAGGGTTCGATTCCCCGTCAGGGCACAGGCCTGGGTTGCAGGCTCGGTCCCAGGGTGGGGCGTGCAGGAGGCAGCCAATGAGTGATTCTCATCATTGATGGAGCTCTGCGTCTCCATTCCTCTCTGAAATACACTAAAAGAAAAAGGGCAAATCCAGCAGGAAGATAGAACAATCTCGAATTCTCATAAACATTAAAACATGTGAAATAAAAATTGTCAGAACTAAAAGGAAAAATACATAGAAACATCTCTCCCCCCACTGGCCACGCTGCCCCCTGGCCCAGGACAGGACCGCAAGAGAGAGCGCCTCCCAACCTGCCTCTGGGGCTCCCCACGCCGGTGGGGCCAGGGAGGCCTGGGGGGCGGAGCTCAGTTGGCTCCGCCCATGACCCCTCCGCGTCTCTCATTGGCTCCGTGAGCTCGAGGCTCGTGACGCCACATGCGTGCGCCGCTCGTACGGGAGGGGGCGTGGCCACTGAGAAGGAGGAGGCAAGATGGCGGCTTCCGTGGGGCCGCGGTGCTTGAGGTTGCTGCGTGAGGTCGCGCCCTGGCGGAGCAGGTACGGGGCCGGGAGCGGGGCGGCCTGGGCCCAGCCGGGGTCGGGAGTGAGGAATCGTGTTTTATCTCCGGCTCGGCCTGGGGGGCTCTCCGGGAGCGACGGGGGCCCCCACCTTCACCTCGAGCTCGCGAGCAGGTGCGACTGCCGCCGCGCAGGGCGGTCCGGGTGCAGTCAGGGTCTTGTCTGAGCGCCCTGGCCTGGCCCTCGCCAGCTGGGCAGCGTGGGGACGAGAAAAGGGGACAAGAAACAGGGAAGACGGAGGGAATAGGCCGCGTGCCGCCTTGGAGGCGAGGCGGGCGGGACTGGACGCCTCAGGGATTCGTGGTCCTGGAAGGAACGGCGTGAGGCGAGGGGAGCCCTGGGCTGGGAGTCCGTCGGGCGGCTTTCCCTTCGGGTTCTTGTTCTTGGAAGCGAGGGGCTTGAGTCCCGCAGTCTCAAGGATGGACCTGGGGGTCTCGTTTACTGTGGCGATTCCCACCTCGTGGTCCTTAGAGCTGGGGGACACCCCGGGGCGCCGTCTAAAACCGGCTCTCCTTGGAGTGGGCGAAATGGAGGCCCTGGGACTCGCTCGTTTTCACCCAGCCGGGGCTCTGCAAGGACCTCAGGGTGCTCACTGTCTGAGCACTTATTATTATTATTATTATTATTAGGACCTCAGGGTGCTCACTGAGCATTTATTATTATTATTAATTTATTATTATTATTATCCCCCATAGCTCGGGGTCTGCAAGGACCTCAGGGTGCTCACTGTCTGAGCACTTATTATTATTATTATTATTATTAGGACCTCAGGGTGCTCACTGAGCATTTATTATTATTATTATTATTATTATTATCATCCCCCATAGCTCGGGGTCTGCCAGGACCTCAGGGTGCCCACCGTGTGAGCATTTATTATTGTTGTTGTTGTTATTAGTAGTAGTAGTAGTAGTAGTAGTAGTATCATCCTCCATAGCTCGGGAAAAGGTGGCTCTCGGGGAAATGCATGAAAATGTTGGTAGCTGTGACTCAGGGTCAGCTGCTTGGTGTCGTCTAAGAAGGAAGGCTGGAGACGCGGGCCCTGTGCCTTCCAGCTGGGCTCGTTTTATGGGCATTGACCAGAGCTTGCTCTGTGACCCGAGGCCACCCCCCGCCCCCGAAACTTTGGGGAGAAAAGACACTGAATCTGCCCTGAGCGGGGAGCAAAGCTGTTCTGGCCTTGGCATGGAAGCTTCGCTCTCCCGTCAGTGACTGCGGAGGAAACGTGGGTCGTCAGTGGGTGCGTTTCGGGGGAACCGGGAGGATTTGGACAGGTGGGTCTGTGGTTTCCGTGTTGTTACCAGGTGTGCTGTTTGCCTCAGCCGTGAATTCTTTTAAACTGTGTCACGAGCTGGGAAGACTAAAAAGCGACATTCCTAAAATATTTTTTCAATGAGGAGGAGGAGGAGGAGGATTTGCTCGTTGTCTTTAGAAAAGGGGAAGTCACCCGGCCGGCGTAACTCAGTGGTTGAGCATCAGTCAGCCTACGAGCCAGGATGTCGCAGGTCACGGTTCGACTCCCGGTCACCGCACAGGCCCCGATCGCAGCCTCGATCCCCGATGGGGCGTGCAGGAGGTAGCCCACCAATGATTCTCTCTCCTCATTGATGTTTCTCTCTCCTCCTCTTCCTTCCTCTCTGAAATCAATAAAAAATTGATTGTTTGTTTGTTTGTTTTAAAGGGGGGAGTGTGGAGTCACACTTTTAGTACCAGTGTTAAGTACAAAAGACTAGATTTAGGTGCAGCGATTGGGAGGGATAAGGACGTGGATACAATAAGATATTCAAAGGACTTACGTACCAAGACAGAAGGCAACTATATTGATACAAAAAAACTAAAAGGTAACACTCTCTGCAGTTTTCAGGAAAGCAGCTCTGTGAGACAGGCGGGTGAAAGCCCGTACATACAGCAGGGGAGTTTCAGTAACGGGTGACGTTTGACAGGTGCTAGAACAAAGAGGAAGCAACATCTAGGGTAAAAACTTGGGGCCATGTTTGATAACAGAATGGGGTAGCTGTGTATTAGAAATTCAGACTCAGTGGGTGTAGGCTGGGGCTTGAAGTGGCCCCGATAATTCTCAGGTTCGGGCATGTAAGGACCTGGTGCTCAGGGAGTGGTTGGTTGAGTAAGACTTGCGTTCACCAGTGTCGATGGCATTCCTCCCTCTGCCAGCCATGGTGCCGGGGACCCTGGGAAGAGGAGGCCTTTCCCGTTGAGTAGGAAAGGACACACCCTTGGAAATAATGGAAGGTAGACTGTGAACTAAGGCTGTCAGGAGGCCCACCAGTTTGATTTTGGAACTCTCACAGCTTTAGAACAGGGAGAGATTTAACAGCTAGAGTCACAATGTTACCCCCAGAGGTGATGTTAATATTTTTAGGCCTTGGGGTAGCTCAGTTGGTTAGGACAGTGGTTGGCAAACTCATTAGTCAACAGAGCCAAAGATCAACAGCACAACGATCGAAATTTCTTTTGAGAGACAAATTATTTATTTTTATTTTTTAAATATATTTTATTGATTTTTTACAGAGAGGAATAGAAAGTCAGAAACATTGATGAGAGAGAAACATCGATCAGCTGCCTCTTGCACACCCCCACTGGGAATGTGCCCGCAGCCAAGGTACATGCCCTTGACCGGAATCGAACCTGGGACCTTCCAGTCCACAGGCTGATGCTCTATCCACTGAGCCAAACCGGTTTCGGCGAGAGCCAAGTTTTTTAAACAAACTTCTTCTAATGCCACTTCTTCAAAATAGACTTGTCCAGGCCATGGTATTTTGTGGAAGAGCCACACTCAAGGGGCCAAAGAGCTGCATGTGTCTCGAGAGCCGCAGTTTGCCGACCACTGGGTTAGGGTGTCCTAATGCACCAAAGTTTTGGGCTCGATCCCCAGTTCAAGGCACATACAAGAAGCAACCAATGCATGCATGCATAAGCAGAACAACAAATCAGGGTTTCTTTCCCCCAAACCCCCCTCTCAAATCAATGTTAAAAAGTGTTTTAGCCGAAGCCAGTTTGGCTCAGTGGATAGAGCATCTTTCTGGGGACTGAAAGGTCCCAAGTTCGATTCCGGTCAAGGGCATGTACCTTGGTTGCTGGCACATCCCCAGTAGACGGTGTGCAATAGGCAGCTGATTGATGTTTCTCTCTCATCAATGTTTCTGACTCTATCACTCTCCCTCCCTCTCTCCCTCTCTTTAAAAAGTCAATAAAATATATTTTTAAAATGTTTCAAATATTTTTATAACTATGAGAATATGGACACAGACCAGTCATCATGGACACTGGTCATAGGCAATTGACATGGCCATCCCAGTGTGGGCCAGATTAGTGTAAACTCTCTTTTACTGTGTCCATAGCGATATATGTAATAGTGTGTAACTAGGTGCCAGGCCTCGGGCTGCGGGGTTTACATGATTGCCTCGCTCTGAGTGAGGTGTAGGTCCTGTTTTTACATGTAGAGAAACTGAGGCTTGGAATTAGTTACGGAATTTCCTAAAGCCACGCCGCTAACGCGTGGCTGACCTGAGGTCTGAGCCCCACGGTCAGACTCGCGTGCTGACCACAGAGACCGCGGGGGGACCGCTGGTTGGCCTTGCTCGTTCCTCCTCGGGCTCCATCTCATTGCCGGGATTGCGGTCCCCTGGAAAACAGACAGCCGGCATCCATCCAGGTCACAGGCAGCTAACGGTTAAGGGAATAAATGCATAGACTCTCTTTCTTTCCGTTTGGGAGAAGTGCTAGGAAGAAGAAAAAAAAGGTTCAACAATAAAGATAAATGAGGGAAGGTAATTGAGGGGTTAGAGAGTGCTTGAGAGAGGCAACTCTTGGGCACGGACCAATCTGAGGGGAAACAGCTGCGCAGAGCAGTGAACGTAAGAAAGGGAGCCCCATAGAGGGACTGTGCCGGGGCCCGGGGCCGGGAAGGGCCTGCAACCCAGGTGCCCTGACCGGAATCAAACCCAGGACCCTCTGTCTGCAGGGGGACTCTAGCCACCGAGCCACCCCGGCGAGGGCTAAGGACATTTTCGGCCATGACCTCAGTGCAGTGCTCAAAACCGGAACGTTGGCATGGATGCCGTAACGTTGTTGAATCTGTAGACCGTATTCCAAATTTGCCAGTTGGTCTAATGGTTTTAACTTAGAAAAACAACGTCTAATGGTTCGTTTTTGCCTGATTGCAGCCTCCATCACCGGGAAAACACTGCCTGGAGCCCTTTCTCACAGCCCTCACGGAAGCTGCCCCTCCGAGCCTTCTCGAAAAGTAAGTAGCAGGTGGGGGCGGAGTCGGCCTCTCTGTTAATTGGCGTCACTTGGCACCTGCTCAGCGGGTTGTGGTTGGAAGTCAAGGCCACGGGCCTGGGAAGTGGTCACACGCCTGACACGTGGTCTCCCGGAAGCAGTAGCTGTTGTTATCCTTGTTTTTGCCGGCCGCCTCAGCCTGTGGTGTGACTGCCAGTCAGTGCTGGGCATTTGTTCGGGTCTTTCCTGCTGTGGGTGGTGCTGTGGTGACATTTCGCGTCTTCGGGGTCTGTCGGTGAAGGTAGGACTGCCGAGTCAGGTCTGTGTGTTTTACAGTTCGGTGCTCCGCCAGATTGGCCCTCACAGGGTAAACCAGTTCCTCTCGAAGCAGGATGTGCCGGTACATTCGTTCTCCTCCCACACTGTGGGCCAGGAGCCTTTCTGATCTTGAAACAGCTCTGTGAACCCTTTTGGAAATGTGGATTGTCCTTATATTATCTAAACACCCTTGTTTCTCATCAGACCAAGACCTGGTTGTACTGCCCAGTAAGCGGGCCTTGGAGTAGGAGGATGGTTAGCGAGAAGAGAAGCGAGAGGCTGTGGTTACAGAAGTGCACCTGGCTGTTACTGAATTGGGCTGGGAGCGGGCACACGCGGGAGCCCCAGGGCAGATGGAGGTGGGGACCTCCGGCAATAAGCTGTGCTTTTAGGAAGTGGAGAGGTGGTCAGGAGGGGCGGGCGCTCGCTACTCACTACTTCCTCCTGGAAGAGTAAAGCCAGCCTTTGAGAGGCGAGAGAAAGAGACCTGTGGTCAGAGAAACACCCGAGGTGCTCAGGAGAGTTGGGACCAGTCAGTCCTGGATGTGGGCTGCGCAGGGAGGATACAAGCTTTCTTTTTCCAGAAAGAGGAAACAGTGTTCTTGCTTTTTGACAAGTCCTTTTTGTTCATCAGAGGTAGAGTAGTTAGTTACTGAGTAGTAAGGGTCCACTAGGCATCATCAGAGGGTGGCAGAGGTTAGTGACACCCTCACCTGCTCTCTGAAAAAAGGAGCAGCAGCAGCTGGAACCGCTGGAGGGACAGCGATGTGGGGAGCAGGGCAGGGCGCCCCTTCCTCAGAGTTGGGCGGACGAAGGGTGTGTGCTCTGGTTTTGCACAGGCGACTGGGAAGTCAGCTCTAGAGATTTCGCATCCATTGAACTCACCCTTTTACATGTGCATCTCTGTGTTTAGTACCTCAATTCTCCCTCCCCCCAACCCCTTTCGCCAAGCAATCACGGGTCACTTAGGGTATGTTTCCCATTCCGGGCATCTATAATACTAAAAGCGTAATATGCTAATTAGACCAGACAGCCGAACGACCTTCTGGATGTCCTTCCAGATGAACCCAGGGCTGCTGCCGAGGCTGCGAGGGCCAAGCCCCTTGCGAGGACTTTGTGCATCGGGCCTCTGGTTTCATATGACTGGCATCACACCATGTACAGCTTTTTGTGGCTGGCTTCTCTTACGTAATGTTTTCAGGGTTCATGTCGTTATCAAATAATTATCAAATAACGTCCCACTGAATGGATCACCGCATCTTGTGTGTCCAGTCTCAGCTGGTGGACATTTGGAGTGGGGTTTTTTCGGCCTGTTACGAATAATGCTTCGTTGAACATTCTCGTGTAAGTCTTTGCGTAGGTGTCTGTTTCACGTTTTTTCAGATACATACCTAAGAGCAGAATTGCTGGGTTATGTGGTAATTTTATGTTTAACATTTTGAGAACAATGACAAGCTGGTTTTCAAAGTGGCTGCCTTGTTCTACAGTCCCACCGGGCGTTCAGATTTCTCCACGTCCTTGCCAACACTTATTATTTCATTATAACCGTCCTAGAGGGTGGGAGGTGGTAGCTCCTGTGGTTTGAGATGCATTTCCCTAACCACTAGTGATGCTTACTGATTTGTCAGGCTGCCGTAACAGTCACACACCAAGTGGCTTCAACAGTAGAATTAGTTTTTTCCAGGTTCTGGAGATTAGAGGTCCGAGATGAAGGGGTCATGGGTTACCTCCTTCTGACGGCTGTTCCATGCAACTTGTCCGGTGTCTGGTGGTTTGCAGGCAGTCTTTGGCTTCCTTGGCTTCTAGAAGCATCGTCCCAAGCTCTCCCTGTGTGTGTGTCTTTGTCCAGATTTCCCTGTGTACAAGGACCCCCGTCATGGGATTAGGCCTCAGCGTGATGGTTTGGTTTTAACTTGAGTACCTGTGGAGACCCTCTATCCAAGTAAGGTCCTGTTCTGAACTCCCGGGGGTCGGGGATTGGGTATATGAACTGGGGGAGGGACACAAAGTTCAACCCATAACAGATGTTGAGTATCCTTTCGTGTGCTTATTGGCCATTCGCGTATCTTCTTTAAAGATATGTCTGTCTCTTCAGACCCTTTGTTCGTCTTTTAATTGTTTTTAATTATTGCTGAACTGTGAGAGCTTATGAGATTTTGCATTTGAGAACAGTAGTGTCCAGTAAGAAGTGTCCAGTAAGAACGGGGTGCACTGTGACAGTAAGGTCGAGCGGCCTGCATGAGAAAGGGTTCCCGGCTCTCCATCCTGGACCTGTGGGGCTGGCTGGCAGCCTGGATTAGTGTCTTGGCCTCTTCGTTATTCAGTGTTTTCTTAAATTCTGCAAATTCTGCAGCTGTGGCGGCCATTGGGGTGCATAGTTTCACAGGAAAGAGGCTTGTCTCGCGCTAACTGGTAGAATTTGGAGACAGAAGGGCCCCAAGTGGTGCCTCAGGTCGCACCTGCCTGTCAGATGCCTTCACCTGCACTGAGGCTCCTAAGATGCACGGCCTTCGGGCCCCGTTGGTGCTGGGCTTGCATGACTCATTCCTGGCCCTTTCCCAGGCTCAACCTTGTTGCTCTTGTTGGTTTTTGTTCTTACAGATGCCAGACAAGTGCACACTGCCCCTGCTCGAGCCCTGTTCCGGCTGCGCCCCCTGCCGTTTCTGGTTTTGACTGGCGGCGGCGGGTACGCGGGTTACCGGCAGTATGAGAAGTATAGGGAGCGAGAGCTGGAGAAGCTGGGACTGGAGATTCCGCCCAAACTCGCAGGTCACTGGGAGGTAGGAATGAGATGGGACCGCCTTGCTTTCTCATCCGGCCCGACTGCCCGTCAGTCTGAGTGCTCCAAAGCCGATGTTTGAAAAGGCGGGACTCGCTTGCCTGCAGCTCATGTCCCCAGTGGGCTTTGGCCAGACACAGGAGTTCTCCTTCTGCCCAGACCTGCCCTGGGCTCCCCACGGCTCTGAGTGGACATGTCCTGCCTTACATGGGGGCCGGCATCCTGGCCGGTCACCCTTCTCAGGCTGAGGATGAGCTAAAACGGCTGGATTTGGGGGATGTGGTTAGGTTCTCACCAGAAACCAGACTGAAGTAATCAAATCCTCTGTCCCTGTTGCTCAGATACCCCCCCTCTGTAGGGCCACGGCAGGGCCGGGCTGCAGTACTGGACCCGGGTGTGCTGCGTGACGAGCTGCCTCCCTCGCCTGGGCTTCCCGTGCCCGGGGCCGTCCCCGGCTCAGAGCAGACACTAGGAAATGCCGAAATCGAATATAAGTGTGTGTGTTTAGAGACTGCCTCCTTTGCAGCTATAGGTAACAAATGAAAAATACAAAATACCGTATTTTCCGGTGTATAAGACGACTTTTTAACTCAGGAAAATCTTCTCAAAAAGTCGGGGGTCGGGTGTAAAAATACCGTAGCCTGCAGTTACGATGGGCGTTGCTAACTCGCCAGGGACTTGCCCGGCATTGCTCTCTCGTTTGTTATCTTCTTCCTGTCACCCTGTCGGTCGTCTTACACGCCGGATAGTGTGGTACCAGTCGGGCTGGGCAGCCTGGGCGGGAGAGGGGGAAGGGGAAGGTGGTGGTGTCTGGAACGGTGCATGGGGGCCGCTGCATCCGTGTTGGTGGCCCAGCTCGGCTGCGTCCAGAGCCGGGGCGTCTGCGAGTCCCAGCGCGCTCCCCAGTGTGAACCGCCGCGTCACTCCACCTGCCTTCGTGTCTTCAGCTGTGAACGGGGTCACCGGCTGAGGGGCTCGGTTGGGCGTCGTCCTGGGCACCCACAGTTGCAGGTTCAGTCCCCAGCAGGGCAGGACGAAGGCGGCGGTGAGTGTTGCTCACGCCGATGCTTCTCCCGCTCCTCTGTCCCCAGCCGCGTCCTGGGAGGACGTTCGAACAGCAGCAGGGCTGGGTGGGGCTGCCTCCGGCTCCGACAGCTTTCCCAGGAGCTCCAGAGGACAGGCTCCCGCCCGGAGGCCTGCCGGGCCCCTGGGGTTGACCCTCTTCCTCCAAGAGAGTTCAGCGGGGTGTTCCACTCGGCTTCCCAGTCAGCGGGCCGTGCGCGCGCCATGGGGCTGCACCTGACCGGTGTCTGTCTGTCCCCGTGTCTGTCCCCGTGGCTGCTGGCGTGCCCGGCGGCCGAGAGAGAAGGCTTGCTGTGCTCGGCGTTTCCCGCAGCCAGCGTGTGCGGCGCCGTCTCCGTGACTGCGCTCCTCAGTCAGCACCCGTTTCCTGGGGAGCAGTCGCGTGTCGCTGCCTCTGCCCTCGTGGCTGTCCTCGCGTGTTAAACCCCAGCACTTGCCAGGCTGACTCACCCTGTGACGAGCTCGCTGCCCCGGAAATCCCCGCTCGGTTCGGAGGAGGTCCGTTGGGGAGAAATGGGCTGGTCCCGGCATCAGACTCCCCGGGGCCAGCAGCTGCTCTCCCAGCCCCGGGGAGGAGCAGCCCCGGAAGGTGGTGGTTTGTAAGGAGGGCGGGTGGTTAGCGCAGCGGTCAGCCGGTGACCTGGCTCCTGGGCCCACGCTCACCCGAGCCAGCCAGCCGGGCTCACTGTGCTCTTCGTGTCCTTGGTGACAGACGGGGCTTTCCGTTTACTGGGGGCTGTAAACTGCTTGGCCTTTGCTCCGGGCCAGGTGAGCCCTGCTGCTGTGCTAAGGGGGGCCCTCGGGGTGCCTACCCCGTGCCCTGTGCCCTGTGCCCTGCGAGGCCCGTCCACCGGGCGTCTCCTGACCCCGGGGCGGCATGGGGCATGACTCGCCGCTCCATTGTGGGGGGCCTCCTGCAGGTTAGCCGCCTGCGTGTGCAGGGCTGTGAGCGGGCAGAGCCTCTGGGAGCCCCTGTGGGTCACGGATTCCTCTCGGGGCTCCTCCTCCTGCACCTCAGAGAGCCCGGCTCTCCTTTCCTTACAGACTAACAGGACGCATCTCAGCAGGGGCACTTGGAGGGTTTTTGTAAATGGTCGTTTTTAAGGGTTCTGGGACCAATTCCAACATTTGCGTGTCGTTTGGGGGGGTGTTCCCACACCAGCAAGCAGTGTCGCCCTCGCTGGGTGCCCCGTTCCTTCGCTTCTGACAGTGTCTGCCCGGCGATCGTTGGGTCGCGCGGCTCCGCCTCTGAGTGGCCGCTGCGGTTTTAGACCCGCTGTCTGTCCTGCCCCCGTAAGTCAGAGAGCGGGGGCAGGTGTTGTGGCCTGTGCCCCTAAAGCTGCTGGGGGGTGCCAGGCGTGGTGACTCCAGGGTTTCCTGGGAGCAGCAGACGATGTGAGTTCCTGCCGGGCGACCTCTGGTGACACGAGGCCTATGGGGTCCTTTCTCGGCCTGAGGACAGAGGGGTGTGTGGCGGGAAAGCTGGCCCGATGGGCATGGGGGCCCTCTGGGGGAGAAGCAGCCCACATGGCCCTCCTGCAAAGCCACGGGGTGCCACCAGGGAGGTGAAGAGCCCGGGAACACCGCCCCAACCCGCAGCCTGGCACGCTGAGCACTGGCTGTGCCCGCCCTGCCCGAGGGGCTGGCTCCTCTGACCTGTGTCTGCTGGCCCGCTCGGGCAGCTTGTCCCGCTGTCCGGCTCCGTTTCCTGGCCCCCTTGTCCTGGCTCAGTGGACTCAGGTTCAGGTTCGACCTTAAGTCTTCCATCCATTTTGAGTTTATTCCTGCACACGCTCCTGTTCTCTCTGCCTTGCTATGTGCCCCCCTTCCTGGGCGCCAGAGAAGCCTGTGGGCTGGCAGGGCCGCTAGGAGACACTGGCCGGCTCCCGTCTCCCTGGCTCGGCGGGGAGCTGCAAGGGTTGACCTGGGCGGGGGGTGGGGGGCTCTGTCCCCACATGCTGGTGGCCAAGAGGCCTGGCGTCTGCAGAGCCTCCCAGTGGTGAGAGGTGGCACTGCCAGCGGGAGCTCAGAGGAAGTGAAGGACCCAGCTGGCCAGCAGAGTGGGAAGTACTCTCACCGAGGGCTTTGTTTTCCCAGAAGTGATCTTGTCTGGAGGCCAGGGGCGATTGCCGCTGAAACTGGTGGGTGGAGGCGGTAGGTCAGGCTGGGAGGCTGACCCGCAGGCCAGGCGGCAGCCCTGGGACTGTTTGTGACTTTTCTGAACACCGTCCCCTGAGGGGCTCAGTGTCATAATGAGCCTGGGAGATGGTGTGGAGCCGCCTGATTGGCCATTTCACCGGGAGCCTGTGGCGCCTCCACTCAGCAGATGAGAAGCTGGCCTTCCGCCCACAGACTGCTGTCTGGGTGCTTCCAGGCCGTTCTGCGGTTGGCATGCATGTGGCCAGGGTTCTGTGTCGGCCTCTGTGCTTTAGCCCCTTTTTATCTGGTCTCACGTGGCGTTTGCTGGGAGCGTTGAGGTGAGAAGGGGTCTGACCCCTCAGCAGCGTTCATAGAATGCTGGGAGCCCCGGGCTGGGCCTCAGCGAGGCCCACCCTCTGCCCCTGCTGGTGCGGAAGCCCCTGTTCTCCACGGGCAGCCGGGTCCCCGTGGTGTCTGTTCTCCACTGGCAGCCGGGTCCCCGTGGTGTCTGCTCTGCTCTCCACTGGCAGCCGGGTCCCCGGGGTGTCTGCTCTGCTCTCCACTGGCAGCCGGGTCCCCGGGGTGTCTGCTCTGCTCTCCACGGGCAGCCGGGTCCCCGGGGTGTCTGCTCTGCTCTCCACTGGCAGCCGGGTCCCCGGGGTGTCTGCTCTGCTCTCCACTGGCAGCCGGGTCCCCGGGGTGTCTGCTCTGCTCTCCACTGGCAGCCGGGTCCCCGGGGTGTCTGCTCTGCTCTCCACTGGCAGCCGGGTCCCCGGGGTGTCTGCTCTGCTCTCCACGGGCAGCCGGGTCCCCGGGGTGTCTGCTCTGTTCTCCACTGGCAGCCGGGTCCCCGGGGTGTCTGCTCTGCTCTCCACGGGCAGCCGGGTCCCCGGGGTATCTGCTCTCCACTGGCAGCCGGGTCCCCGGGGTGTCTGCTCTGTTCTCCACTGGCAGCCGGGTCCCCGGGGTGTCTGTTCTCCACTGGCAGCTGGGTCCCCGGGGTGTCTGTTCTCCACTGGCAGCCGGGTCCCTGGGGTGTCGTGGAGAAGGTGCTGGGTCCCAGTGAGGACAGGTGTGGCTGGCTGCGCGCCCTGCTCAGCTACCATCTCTTCGCGGCCGGAGGCACCTCTCCCTGTCCTAGAAACCACATTGCTTAGAAACCGCATTCTCGGTGGAGGAAGCTGCGCTGGGTTTTGCTCAGGAGCCTGGGCCAGAGGAACGCGCCTCTGAGCTGTGACCAGCGGCGGCGCTGCCCGCGGCCGGCACACGCAGCAGCCAGGCCTGGACCCGGCCTTTCTGTGCCCCGGTGGTCTCCTGTCTGCCCTTCCCCGGTCGGATGTGTTAAGGGCGTCATTCCATCCATGTTGACTGGGTGGGCACGGGGGTGTGGCTGGCGCTGGCCCCACAGGCTCGGGGTCTGCCGTCCAGGGGGAAGAAAGGCCGGTCTAACTGTGTGTACACCTGAAACTAACCTAAGATAACGGTGACGTTAACTGTAACCGGAAAGCAAAACATCCCCCATGTCCTCCCTCCTGAGTGCTCCGCCCTGGGCACCTGGCCCCGGGGCTTGTCTGCTGGGCGGCACCGGATTTTGGGGGGGATTTTGTGGCAGAGGTGGGGCAGCCTGTGTCTTCAGGACGGGGTGCGGGAAGGAGCAAGGCCTCAATACCTTCTGTTCCACTTTCTCACTTGGAGGCCTGGACAGTCTGCTCAGCCCCGAGAAGCCACCGGCTCCTGAAGGCCCCCTGCCCAGAGACTCCGGGTGGGTGTGGGGGGGTCAGGGAGGAAGCTGCCGGCCGCCCAGCCCCCGCCGTGTCGCTGGGGAAGTGCCCTGACTGTGACCCACGGGGTGCTGTCTGCTCCTCCCCTTAAAAGGCCCCGGCCGGCGGGGCGGAGCTCGGCTCCGGCTCCGGCGTCCGCCCTCTGTCCCTGGCTGAGTGGCTGAGTGGCTGAGGCTGTGCGGAGGAGCAGCGGCTCCCGAGTGGGGCGCAGCCGGAAGCCTCGGGACGGGACGGGACGGACCACCTGCCGGTGAGTGAGCCGGGCTCCTCCACCCCCGGCTGGGAGGCCACCGGCCCCGCGGGTCCGGGCGCACCTTTGGGGCTTGGAGCCCGAGGCCTGGGGGCCCAGGAGCCCCCTCACAGTCTCCACCCAGTGGTGGGCTCCCGGCCGCATGGCAGTCGTGGGCGGCTGGCGAGCTCACTTCCTCTCCCTCCGGCTTCTCGCAGCCTCGGGGCCGAGAAAGGGGAAGCGCCTCCAGCGCGGAGAGCTTCCTGTCCCCCAGAGGCGGGGGCGGTGTTGGGGGCTTGGGGGGGCTGCACTGTTCCTGGCGGGGTCAGTCCTGGTCGCCCTCCCTGCTGGCCGGGGACTGCCTGAGAGCAGGCCTTTCCTTTGGGGGAGCCGGGCCATCTCTGCTTCCGCTTCTTGTGCCCAGGCCTCTCCGCACGGCCCACCCCCATCGCGGGGAGACCCCCTGCCCCGCGCTCCCTCGTGAAGCTTCGCCCGGGACGGGGAAGGCCGGTCTCACCGGACACAGCTGCCCGGCGGCCCCCGGGGGGGGGGGGTTGGGGGGAGCGGCTCTGCCCTCAGGGTGGGCCCAGCCAGGCCGGTGCCCACATTTAGGGGGCATGGGGTGCTGAGGCTTCAGGAGGGGTGGCCTGGCTCCCAGGGGGATGTCCACTCGTGCAGGAGCAGCTCTGGGTGGTCTCGGGCTGTGGGGCCCCGTGTGGGCAGAGAGCCTCTCGGGGCGGAGGGTGGACAGTGCTGGCCCCCTCGCTGCTCCGGCCTTGCTGGCACTCAGGCCTGAGTCCACTGGTCCTGGGAGCCGGCGGCCCGCGCCCACCCACGTAGCTGGTCACCGGCTGGGTCAGTCCATCCACTGAGGGGACCGCCCCTTCTCCCGGTTAGTGAGGCGGACGGGGACATTGCTCAGTGTGAACCCCGGATCGCCGTGTCCTGGCAGAGATGTGTCCTCCCCCAGCCTCGGGCAGCCAGAGTGCTGTCCCTGCTCCCAGCTCAGCCCGAGGGCAGAGGCGGGCGTGGGCTCCGGCCTGGTCCCCCCGGTCCTGGGGGGCCCTCCCTCCCCGCTCACAGGAGCCTCGCCCTGATCCTTCCCCTCCAGGGAGGACACCCCTGTCCCCCAGTGTGGGTCTGGAAGGGGGGAGGTCAGGAGCCAGGTCTGGGGGTGAGGCTCCCCTGAGCTCTCTCCGCTGTGGGGGTTCTGGGGGCCTGAAATCCCAGCCCGAGCCTCTGCTTGGAGGATGAAGAGAAGTGGGTTTGTCTGTGGGCTCGACTGTGCCTTTCCGACAGACCGGGGCAGCTGGCCCGGCCCCTCCCACAGGCTTCCGGCCCCACCGGGAACCCCAGCTTTCTGGTGTCTAGAGGCAGGGACGGAACCAAGCACCAAACAGCCCCGACTGCCATCACCCTCCCGGCCTGTTTCTTGGGGAGCAGGATGGCGCCGAGGCCTGGTGGACGGGAGGGTGGGGTTCGCTCAGCTGTGGGCGGTGCAGTTGAGGCGATAGGACGGCTGGCCGGAGGTCACGGCCTGAGGCAGGGGTGTCCATGTGGCTGTGGCTCCCTCGGGGCCAAAGGAGGCTCGTGCCTTCATCTGCCTCCGGTGAGCCTGGCCCCCACAGGGAACTGACCCTGCCATCACCGTCAAGGCCAGTGGCCTGGGAGGGGTCTGGACCTGCTCTGGTCTGGGGGGGCAGGCTCTGCTGTCTCCTCGGTCAGGCAGAAAGCCACGCGCATGCCCTGACTTCGGCACCTGGTCCCGGCCCCGAGGGGCCCTCGCACCTGGCAGGGGCGGCTTGCTGCGTGTTGTGGAGGGGGGTCCCCGGAGCCAAGGGCCGGCGCCTGCCTGGGCCTGGCCATCGCGGGGCAGGGGCGGGCTTGCTGCTTGTATGATGGAGCGTGTTGAGTGGGGCCTCCATCGGGGTCACCGTGTGGGCCACGTGGGGTCCTGAGTGGGGGGTTCTCTGCCCTCAGAGCTGCTCTGAGCCGCACTCAGGAAAGGTGGCCGGGCCCCGCCCCGGCGGCTGGAGGCCTGGCTGGGGGGGCGTCCTTCCCGGGCCTGACTTCAGGGCCCAGGCAGCCGCACCCTGGAATGTGCGCTCCTCTGCCCTGTTATCTGGGAGCTGCCGGAGGGCTGGGGAGGCGCTGCGTCCTCCCCTCGCCGGCCCGGCCAGTGTGTGTCCTTGTTCCCAGGACCGATGGGGAGGGCGGGGGAGGGATGAGCTTCCTGGCCCGGTCCCAGCTCCATGCCGCTTTCCTGATGCCACCTGGGTGCTCCCAGTATGGGGGTCGCAGGCATGGGCCAGAGCTGGTCAGATGCCCAGGGTCTCCCCAGGCCCGCCTCCCCGCCTCCCCCTCATTCCTCAGACGCTCCTTTGTCACCTGAATGGAAAATGGGTCAGGCCCTGGCAAGGGAGCGGCCTCCCGAGGCGCCTGCCTGGAGCGCGGGCTCCGATTCGGATTCCCGCTCGTGCCCCGAGCCGAGCCGGGGGGCGGGGGGGCAGGCCCCCTCCCTGCGGGCTCACGGGCGGCCCGGCCGGGCAGGTGTGTGGCCGGAGCCTGTCTGCGGTGGCCCCCGATCCGCCCGTAGGTCTGAGCCGGCAGCGGCCCCCCAGCCCCGCCCCCCAGCAGCGACAGCCCGAGCCCTTGGGGGAAGGGCGGGGGAGGAGGAACAAAGGCGGTCGCTGGCGCCGCCTCCTGCCCGCCCTCCGTGTGTCACTCAGGCGAGGCGAGGACCGCAGCTCAGCGCAGCGAAATGGTGAGATGCTGCCGGCTGCCTCCTAACCCCGCTGTCCCCCGCCACGACCTCCACAAGGTCAGGGTTCATGTCCAGCGGCCCCGGAGTGGAGGCGGCAGGGGCCCCGGGACGCCCCCGCGGTTGGAGGGGCCCGGCCTTGGGGGCCTCAGCCGGAGAGCCCGCTTCAGGTACTGGGAAGGCGGCGAGGGCTGGTGGCCTGTGCTGCTCCCCCCCCTGCGCCCCCACCCCTTTGGGGTGCAGCTCTCCAGGATTGGTCCCCGGCTTCTGCAGTGTGTGTGGGGGGCAGTGGGACGGGGAGCAGGATTGTCGGGCTTGGCTTGGCCTCCACGGCCGACCAGACCTTTCTGAAACTCGGTGGGGGAGGGGGGTCCCCGGAGCCAAGGGCCGGCGCCGGCCTGGGCCTGGCCATCGCTCGGTGCCCCGTTTGCTGCTTTCAGTATCGGCCGAGCTGCCTCTTCCTTTGTTCCTTGGTTTGGTGAACCGGGGCTGGGGGGGGGGGGGGGGGGGGGGGCGGCACACGGCTCCTCTGGGAGCGCCGGGCAGACGGGGACTTAGAGTGTCCAGTGAGGGCGGTCTGTTTCAGGTGAGGAGACTGAGGCGGCGGTGTGGCCTTCCGATGGGGTTCGGCACCGAGGGGCACCGGCCTCCTTTCGGGCCTCCAGGGGCCCGGGGTCTGGGAAAGGCCGCCCTGAGCTGAGTGCGCGGGGCTGGAGCAGGTCTGGCTGGGTGTGGCGGACCCCTGGCGGTTTGCCGATGGGTCTGGAGAAGCTGGCCAGGCTGACGGGCTGGTGGCCGTGCTGATGGAGCCGCAGTGCGAGGGGGTGGTTTCCTGTGATCCTGTCAGTCCCAACCCCTTACCTCGTCAGAGGAGGAAGTAAGGCCTGGAGCCATCCCTCGGTCCTGTCCCGGGTCCTCAGTGGGCGGTGACAGGACCCCCCACCCCGCGGGGCTGTGCCAGGGGCGCTGGGAGATCAGGGCCTGTGTCCAGAAGCCGCTTCCTCGGAGGGTTAGGAGTGGACCTCACCTGTGTCTCAGCCGCCACCAGACACCTGTCCCCCCCAGCCACGGGCAGGCGTGGGGCTGGGCCGCGCCTCCGGTTCCGAGTGGGGCTGGGGTGCAGGGCCCGGCGGCTGCTGGGCTTCCTGAGGCGAGCTTGCTGAGGGGGGGCTCCAGGCCCTCCAGGCCCCGGCTGCTGACCCGTCACCATGGCCATTGCCTGCAGGTTGCACTGCCCCCAGCTGGCCCTGCGACGGAGGCTGGGACGGCCGAGCTGCATGTCCAGACCCGCGCGGAGACCGCGCTCCTGGCCCCTGACGGTCCTCTACTACCTCCTGCCCTTCGGTGCCCTCAGACCGCTCAGCCGGGTGGGATGGCGGCCCGTGAGCAGGGTAAGTGTGTGCAGCCTGAGGCAGCGGCTGGCCTGGAAGGAGACAGTTGTCATTGAGGGATCAGCTGTGGGGCTCAGCCTGCCAGGCGGGGTGCTGCCGACAGGTGACTGAGGGCCGGCTCTGCCTGCGTTTTCGCCATTCTGGGGCTCTGCTGCTAGGAGCCCATTCTGGGCGTTCGGAACATGGCGTTGGTCTGATTTCCTTGTTCAGGAGCAGTGAGCTTGGAGGGTCTTTTCAGAATCTGAATTAATTGCTGGATGCCAGGAAGGCTGGCGCCTGTGTGGCCCGTGGGGGGGAGGCCTTTGAGGACATGGGAGCCCGGGCAGGCGGCCCCGAGAAGACCCTGCTCCTGCCCTTGGGCGGCCCAGGTGGGTGTCTCGAGGCTTGGAAGCTGCAGAGCTCTGGACACTAGCCTGAGGCCACGTGGCAGCTGTGGCCACTCCAGTGGATGCGCGTCGGCTGGGGGCGTTCTGGGAGGCAGGCATTCAACACCTAGAGGTGGTTACGTTGGGACGAGATTGCTTTTACTTTGGGGACTTGGTTGTGTCCAGACAACAGCCACCAGTTAGCAGTCCCCTGTCGGGCACCTAGACGCATCACCTGCTCTGAGAGAGGCTGGTTCCCCAGGTGCCACCAGCCGTGTGGGCACAGGAGGCCGCCTCTGCCTGCTGGGGGGCTCAGTAGGGCGTGTCCAGGCCTTGGCAAGTGACAGCGCATCTGCCTGTCCCTGACCTCGGAGGGGGAGTGTGTCCATTAGGACAGGGAGGTCACTGTGGGCTGCAGGGCCTCCTGCCACAGCCTGTGTGATGGCATCAGAGCCATTTATGCTCCTCCGCTTCAAGAAACAACACTGAGCTGGCCAGTCCCTCCGCAGGGCTAGGATGGCTGCTGTGGGGCTTGTGTGGGATGGCCAGCACTCGGGCTGTCAGTCCGCTGTCGCTCTGGGCCCGGACTTAGGCTGTGAGTCCACTCTGCAGGCTCAGTCTGGTTCCTAGTGAGAAGCCACATCACAAAGCCAGTGTGGGGTGCCCAAGGCCTCGGGAGGAGGCCCCCGCGGAGGGGCAGTGGGCTCGCAGGGTGGCCGACTCACCCGCCGCCTGTGGCCTGCAGGTGGCGTTGTACAAGTCGGTGCCCACGCGCTTGCTGTCGCGGGCCTGGGGTCGCCTTAACCAGGTGGAGCTGCCGCACTGGCTGCGCAGGCCCGTCTACAGCCTGTACATCTGGACCTTCGGGGTGGACATGAAGGAGGCCGCCGTGGAGGACCTGCACCACTACCGCAACCTCAGCGAGTTCTTCCGGCGCAAGCTCAAGCCGCAGGCCCGGCCCGTGTGTGGCCAGCACTGCGTGGTGAGCCCGGCTGCCTGCCCTCCTCCCTCCAGAAGCAGTCCCAACAGCCTGCGTGGGCCGTTCCTGCCCGCATCCCCTCCCACGTCCTGTCCCGTCCCGCCCCGGCACTAAGAACCCCCTTCCTGCCCCTCCAGATCAGCCCGTCGGATGGGAAGATCCTCAACTTCGGGCAGGTGAAGAACTCGGAGGTGGAGCAGGTGAAGGGGGTCACCTACTCGCTGGAGTCGTTCCTGGGCCCACGTGCCTCCGTGGAGGACCTGCCTTTCCCACCAGGTGGGTCCTGGCGGGCGCCCTGCTGCAGGTGGCTGGCCAGAGGTCACAGGTCAGAGGGTGAAGGTAGGGAAGGGGGCACGGGGAAGGCTGTAGGGATTGATGGCCCCTGGGCCACGGATCACTCTGCCCAGCGCTTCAGGGCCTCCACCGATCCCGATGACACACAGGCCCCAGGCTGGGGGCGTAGGTGCCCGTCTGATAGCCTGGCCGTGTCCCCCGACAGCCGCCTCCTGCAACTCCTTCCGGAGCCAGCTGGTCACCCGAGAAGGGAACGAGCTCTACCACTGCGTCATCTACCTGGCCCCCGGGGACTACCACTGCTTCCACTCGCCCACCGACTGGACCGTGTCCCGCCGCCGCCACTTCCCAGGTAGCCGGCACGGCGGGAGCCGCCCGAGCCCCACCCGCCCTCGGCTTCTAGGTCCCAGGGACCCGGCCCGCTCAGTGTGTGGTGACAGGAGTGTCCCCGTGTCACAGGCTCCCTGATGTCCGTGAACCCCGGCATGGCCCGCTGGATCAAAGAGCTCTTCTGCCACAACGAGCGCGTGGTCCTGACCGGGGACTGGAAACACGGCTTCTTCTCGCTGACGGCCGTGGGGGCCACCAACGTGGGCTCCATCCGCATCTACTTCGACCGGGTAAGCCGAACCCGGGCACGTGGGTCCCCTGCGCAGCCAGACCTGTCAGCACTGGGAGTTCTGCCCCTGCCCTCCCTGGAGGCGGTCTGTGACTGCCCCCCGGGTGCCCGTCTCGCACCTTCATTCGTGCTGCACAGCGGGGTCTGATCCCCCAACGGCCTGCCCAGCTCGGAGCGGGGTGGGGCGCTGTCTGGTTAGACACGGCCCGGGCTGAGCGGCTGTGCCCACCTCCCTCTGCGGGCAGGGGGGAGGCCGCAGGCTGTGTGGGGGCCCGGGGGCCGGTCTCCACATGCTCCACCTCCGCCTCCCCAGGACCTGCACACCAACAGCCCGCGGTACAGCAAGGGCTCCTACAACGACTTCAGCTTCGTGACCCAGGCCAACCGGGAGGGCATCCCCATGCGCAAGGGCGAGCACCTGGGCGAGTTCAACCTGGGCTCCACCATCGTGCTCATCTTCGAGGCGCCCAAGGACTTCGACTTCAAGCTGAAAGCGGGACAGAAAATCCGATTCGGGGAGGCCCTGGGCTCCCTCTAGGGCCTCTCCTGCAGCCGCTGCTGAGGGATCTAAACAGGGGAGTTTTTGAGGGGACCCTCCTCAGTTGTCTGGAGGGGGCTCTCAGGACCAGGGGGTCTGACCAGGCAGGACCTGGGTGACTTCTGCTGTCCCAGAGGTGTGGGCGAGGCCAGAGCCCAGTCATGCCCGAGACCGACGCCATCCCCTCTGCGCACCCTAAAGACAAAGTAAGTGTCGGGCTGATTGTGGATGCCCTTTCAGAGAAGTTCTAACCCCATTTGCATAAACCAGAGCCCGAATCTACTGGCTGAGCGCTGTGTTGGTCTTGGTTTGTTACGATGGTAAGTGGTACTGACCTTTTTGCTGCTCCCCCATCACTACTTTGGGCTCCCCTCCCGGCCGAGGTGCCTCCTGGCACTGACGAGCCGCCGGCCCGACTTAACTGCCTTGTTTCCGAACCGGCCACCTGCTCACCGGGAAGCTCCCTCTTCACTGACTCGGCGTCCCCCGAGGTGGCGACTAGAGGAGGCGCTTTGCAGACCCGGAGCTGTCGAGGCCAGTTACTGAACCCCACTAGCGTCCCGCGTGACTGGGGCGGGCAGGCAGTCGTGGCCACACGGGCTAGGGGAGAACTCGGATTCCCACCCCACCCCCCTCCACCCCTCCCACCCCTCCATTAAACGGGGAAGCTGCTGCTGTTGGTTCGGGGGTATGCTAGAGACAGGAGCCCTGGCACGCTGGGTGGGAGGCAGGGCCGGTGCCTAGAACCCTGGCCCTGGCGGTGGCATGCGTCCTTGGGGAGCCACTGAGGTGGCCCAGGGTTCCTGTGTCCTGGGGACTCCACATTTCTCCGGCAGGAGAAGCCATTTGAACTTTCTCAACTGTATCAGTAGCACAGTATTTTTGTATGAAAAATGGCAGACTTCTGAACAGTAATTCATGTAATTGCAACATTTTGAAATGATAATTAAAACAACTCATTTTAACGTCACATTCTGTCCTGGAGGCGGGGCTAGCACAGGGCCCGCCGCAGGGCCCGGACGCGGGCGATGCAGGCACCGACGGGCCGGCGCCGGGCCTGGAGCTCCGCAGCCAGCTGCCGGGCCTGCAGCTCCACCTGCGGGCAGAGGGCGGTCTGAGAGGGAGCACAGCCAGGGCCCGTCCCGGGGCGGCCGGGGGCCGGGGACCTCACCTCCTGCAGCTCCTCCTGCACCTGCTGCTCAGCCTCCTGGTCCTCGGGCCTGGGCTCCTCCCGGCTCAGCTCCAGCCACCGGCGCAGGCTGCTCGCCTGCCGCTGGCAGGACCTGAGGGTGAGATGCTCACTGTGGGCATCGGTGGCGCTGAGGCTTGGGGTGAGGCACATGCTTCTGGTGCAGGGGTTCCTGTCCCTCCCAGGCTTCTGGACCTGGGGAAGGTTTCTAGCCGGGCCGTGGAGGCACAGGCCCTGGACCAGACCACAAGCAAGTCGCCACTGCCCAGGCCGGTCTCTGTGGCTTCTCCCGCCACGACCACTGCACAGACCGCTGGCCCGGTCATGTGGACTTACACTCAGCTTTGCTGCCCCCTGTCCCCCATCCCACAGGTAAGGCCAACAGCCTTCCTGAGCAGGACTGAGGGGTAAAGATGCCACCTGTGCACAGGGGCTGGCAGGGTCCTGGCAGCACCCCAGCTGCTCCCGTGGGCAGGGGCGTTTCTGGGCCTTACCGGAGGCTCTGCTTCATGCTCTGGTAGTCCTGCAATTGCCGCTGGATGCTCTCAAGCTCAGCCTCCAGGGCAACAGGACAATGAGCTTGATCTTGACCACGTTCCCAGCTGGGCCCAGGCGGGAGGGAAGGGACCCAGGCGCTGGCAGTGGCCTGAGTGCTCGGCGCGCTGACAGACCTCAGGTGCACACCTGCAGTTTCAGGGCCAGGCCCACCTGTGAGGTCCCCAGGAAGGAGCAGATGGGGGTTGGGGACACTGGCCAGGGAGAGTGGGGCCTGGGACACAAGGCCAGGGCCGGTCAGCCAT
The DNA here is from genome assembly GCA_027563665.1 of Antrozous pallidus. Taxonomy (NCBI): domain Eukaryota; kingdom Metazoa; phylum Chordata; class Mammalia; order Chiroptera; family Vespertilionidae; genus Antrozous; species Antrozous pallidus. Next base: position 2,851,169 of record CM050528.1, read on the forward strand.
GCTGGTGCCTGTAAAGGAAGGAGGGACACTAAGAGAAGCTGGAGGAAGCCTGGGCCAGGAGCCAAGGCTGCCCACGGCAGGGAGGGTCGAGGAGGCCCCAGCTTACCCAGTGTCCCGGGCCACCCCAAGCAGCCAGGGAGCACCCCGCACCTTTGCAGCCTGGCCCACCCTCCCCCGTGCCTGGCTGAGCACTGCTCTGAGCAGCTGCTTCAAGCCTTCCTGGCCCTCCCCTGCCTGTGTCCAGGCTGTGGCCTTGTCTTCACTGGGGAAGCGTCCAGCCGCCCTCCTACAACCCTCCTTTCCTCCGGCGAGAGCAACATCCCCTCCTGTCACCCTCACCACTCCCACAGCTCTCCAGACACCAGCTCCTTGGGGTGGCCCAGCCCCAGGCTGTCTCCTGCGTTCCTGACACTCGTGCTTCCTCACTCCTCCCTGTCCCGACCTCTCCATTTCCGTTCTCAGCTTTGGGCTCCAGACCCGACTTCTTCCCTGAAGGCCAGACACAGCCATTCCTTTATCTCAAACTTGACAGGCTTCACCCCAAATGGGAGCCCAGTGTTCCTTCTTCGGGGAAGAACTCATTCTTCCCTGGTGTCCAAGCCAGGCTCCTTCCTCCACTGGCCTCAGACCCTTCGGAGCAAGTCCTGCCCCGTCTGCCTCGGCCCACGCCTGCGGCCAGGACTTCCCTCTCCGTAAAGCCCAACTTCCAGCAGGGCCTGCACAGCCCTCCGTGACTGCAGTCCGTCTGCTGGGCTTGTCCCCTCAACTGGGACACACACAGCCTCGGGAGCAAGGCCTGGGAGGGCTGTTCACTCCTGTGCCCTCAAACGGTGGCCCGTCTGCTGAGGTAGGAGTGTTCCGGAAGCAGCGAGTACAGCTGTGGCTGCGGCACCAAGTGCAGGCGCCCTGAAGGCTGGACCAAAGGGGGGACCAGGGGACTCACCTGGGTGGGGGCGTCCACCCCGCAGGGCACGGAGGAGGAAGGAGGCAGCAGCTGCGGGCCGGTACTCGCCATGGGGGCCAGCTTCAGGCCAGGGGCACTCGGCAGGGCCCCAGGCTGAGGCAGGGCGCTGCTTGGGACCAAGACTGTCTGGGCCTTTTCCGGGAGGGGCCTCGTCAGGGCGGGGCCTGTGGGAGGGGCCAGGCCTAGGTCTTGCTCCCTTGAAGCCTCAGGCCTGAGCAGAGGGAAGGCGGGAGCTGGTCAGGCCTTAGCATCCTGAGCAGGAAGGAAAGAGGGCACTCACCCTCGGACCCCAAATCATACGCCCTGGATGGAGGTACTATGGGGGCCCAAGACCCCATGACCTACCTCTGCCCGCCGAGGCTGCCACCCCCCAGGGGCCTCCGGCTCTGCAGGGGCTCCAGCAAGAAGCTCGGACGTCGTGGCTGCTTCCTTTCGGAGCGGCCGGCACTGCTGGGGAGGAACGAGGCTGTTTCTCGGCTGCCCAGTGGCTGCGGGGCCAAGTCTTGGGTGCAGGTTGTCCCCCAGCCCAACCCCCGATCTTATGGGGAGACTGCAGGCCAGAGAGGCTCTTTCCCAAGGTCAACATGGGGGCTGGGGTCGGCCCGGGCCACAGAACTGGCATCTCCATGAAGCGAGCCTGATCCCTCACTCACATCGTCTCTGACCTCGTGACCCCGGTGATGCAGCTGCTTGTCCCGCATCACGGGGAACCGGCCTGTCGGTCCGGCCCGTGTTAGGGTCGGGATGGGGGGAAGGGGGCTGAGGTAAGCAGAGCAGGAACAGGCCTGGCCCTCCCCGCGCGACCTCCCCCAGGCTCAGGCAGCCCGGCTCCGGGAGCAGCAGCTGCAGCAGCTCCGTGTGCGGCCCCGGGGCAGGAGCCAGAGCACAAAAGGGCGTTTCTGAGGGGCCGTTCCCTGGCTGTGAGGGTCGGCGGGATGGGCGGGGCTGCCCTCTTGCTGACTGCTCTCCTGAACTCGGGAGGGCGGGTCCTGCTGAGAGAGGGCTCCCAGTGTCCTCCCTGCGGGACAGGCCAAGAGGAGAGGGGCGGCTACTCACAGCTCCAGGAGGGGAGGGTCCCCGGCATCCAGGGCCAGGCTACGCAGCGCACCCTGTGGCCCTCGAGGGGCTCGTGGGCGCCTGGTCTCCGGGGCGGCATCGCCGGCGGCGCTGACGTGGTCGGGACAGGGGCCTGTGAACGTCACTCTCCCGCTGGGCGCGGAGGCGGGGGGCGCCCGGCCGGGGCCCAGCACCTTGTGTTTCCAGAGCATGGCGCAGCGGTGGACCGCCCGGTGGAGGCTGTGGGCCGCCTGCAACGGCCTCTGTCAGGTGCTGCCATGTCCTGCCCGATGCCCCCCCCCCCCCGCAGGGGAACCGGGCTACCTGCGCCTGCTGCCGGGCCTGCAGCTGCTGCCGGAGGGCCGTCATGCCCGCGGCGAAGCGCAGGAGGCAGGTGGCGCCCTCCTGGAGGAGCTGCTGGTGGTAGGCCCGCACCGCCCGCTCCAGCCTCGCCTTCTTCCTCCTCCTCTCCAGCACGAAGCCCAGCCACGCAGCCCACACCTGGGGGGACGAGTGAGGCCCAGCTCTCCCTCCGGAACCCTCCAGGGGCCGTGCCCACAGCCCACCCTGCCCTCCACCGAGGCCCGCGCTCCCGGGCGGCCGAGCCGTGGGACGCGGAGCCAGTACCTTTGCCTGAAGCGAGAGGGCCCAGAACCACAGGGCCCGGGCGGTGTCCCGCTGCTCCTGCCGCCTGACCTCCAGCTGCAGCCGGAAAGAGGAGGTTCCAGGGAGCCCGCTCTGCCGGCCCAGGGGCTGGGTCGGGGGATCACCCCGCGGGGGAGGGGGATGTGGGACAGCACCCCGAGCTGCAGGAGAATCACGGGGACCCCCCACATGGCCCTCGCAGGCTCAGCAGGACACTGGCACGTGACGGTTTGCTGAGCGGGCGCAGGCCGGCCGGCGTTTTGCCAAGGCCTGAGACAAAATGCGTCTCGTATTGAATTTGGATGCCACCCCGCCACGTTTTTAACGGGACCCAGAAAAGGCCCTGAGGTGGCGTGGCCGTACAGTCCCGGGTGGACGGAAGCTGGTGATGCCCAGCAATGGCGGGGAGCTGGGCGGGGGGGGAGGGGGGCCCGCTCGGCTCCCACCTGGTGTCTCCATTGGCGGAAGCAGGACCGGCCGAGTGTCTGGGCCAGGAGCCGGGCGCCCCGCTGCTGCAGCAGCTGCGAGAGGACGCACAGGTTTCCAGGGCTGCCAGTGCCCTCGCCCACCCGCACCACCGGGGGCAGCTGGCGAGGCCGCCCACCAGAGCGATTGGCTCAGACAGGCCATGATACCAAGAGCCTGGCGACTCTGCTAAACCGTCTTTCAGCCGGAGAGACCCCATCGGAGGCTGGTGTCCCCAGCCACGCCTGGAGGCTCCTGACCCATGTGCCCAGAGGACCCAAGACCACCCAGCACCCTGACTGGCTGCCTCAGATGTGCAGGAAGGGGGCGCTCTCCTGGCTGGGAGGCTCCAGCGCACAAGGGAACGGGGTTGGGGTGCCCCTCACCCTCTTCCGGACGCAGCCCCGGTGGTGCGCCTTCCAGCGGGCCAGGCCCTGCAGCAGGAGCTGCCGCCGGTGATGCCACGCCGCCCTCGCCAGCTGGGCTCGCTGCTGGGCCGCCCCCCGGGCCCGGGCCCGCCAGCCCCGAAACCAGGTCCTGAGACGGCCTGCGGCAGCCCCGAGTCAGCGCGCTCCGACCCGGCCAGTGTCCGGGGCAGAGCGGAGCGTGGAGAATGGAGGCCGGGGGGGACGTTGGGGGTCAGCCTCACTGGGGGAGAGCGCCACAGGTGGACACGCCTCTGGGGAAGCGGGCCTGCTCTCTGCCGGGGCGACCGTCCCGCGGGCCCAGGAGCCAGAGACCGCAGGGGAGGCCTGGCCGGCCCTGCTCCGCGGGAGGACACGGCGCAGAGACCGGCGAGCACCGAGCCAGGCGGGGCCGCGGCCTGCACTGTCGCCACGGCCTCCCGTTCTCCCGCCTCCTACTGTGGGTTTTCCTGTTCTCGGGCCCTGAGAGAAGGGCCTTCCAGAGACAAGAGAAGAGGGCGGCTCCCTGGGCACTGATGCCAAGACAGGGTGCCCTGCAGCACCGGGGGCGGGGCAGGGAAGGCTGTGTTCACGGCCTGGAGGCCAAGGGTTACCTAACGCTGACCCGCCTGGCCCTGCTGTCCACGCAGGTGCTAGTCTCACTGGAGCCTCGTGGCACCCCGAGACGCAGGGAGGAACGGGGCTCGGAGGACGGGCCCAGGTGGCACAGCCCGCGTCTGCGGTGCCACAGGAAACCCACACGCAGGAGAGAGAGACTGCAGGGCGACCACCATCCTGCCCTTCTCCCTCCCCCCTCAGCCCGGCCACTCACCCCTCGCCAGCACCCGCCGGGCCTCCCTGAGGGCACCGTCCGCCCGCTGCCGCCGGAAGATCCGCACCGCCGCCGCCTCCCGCCACCGGGCCAGCACCTGCGGCAGAGGCAGCGCGGTCACAGCGCGTCCCGGCCGGGCCGCCCCTCCGCTGGCAGCTCCTCCGGGAAGGCGGTGGGCACGCGGCGCTGCCACACGTTCCAGGAGGCGCTGCCACCCACGGCTGCAGCGGGGGCCCGGCACCAGGGCCGGCCCTTCCTCCAGGATTCGACGTCACCCGCCATGGGGACGCGGACGGCTTCCCCTCGTGACGTGGGAGCTGCGTCCCGGGTGCCTTTCCAGGAGACGTGGGGAATCGCAGGAACGGGACTCGGACAAGAACTCCAACATCCAGGGGACCCTGGGGCCTGCTCCCCAAACTGTCACAAACTCCATCCACCCTGAAAAGCCATAAAGCCAAGTAGTCCTGACCCTCCTCGCAGGCCAGGGGCCCCGCATACGGCCGCTCCCCCGCGGGCCCATCAGGCTGTCGGGAGCCGCTCCCAGGCCCCCCGCTGGCTCCACTGCTTCCTTCCACAGCGTCCCTGTCACCCGAGTCCCGTGTGTCTTGTGACACGTCCTCCCACAGCCACGCCCCCACACCCGCCCCCAGCACGGGAGACCAGACCCCACCATGTGCATTGGGGGCCACTTCCCACCAACGACCAACGGCCTCACCCCCGGGACGCACATGCCCCCGAGTCGCGCGGCCACGCCGCCTGCGGCGATGAGCCCCGATGGGCAGCGACCGACTGTCCCCGTGGGAACCCCGAGTGGGGAGCCTGGTGCCGACCCCGCCAGCTCGCTCCCGGTGCCGTTCTGCTCTCACGGAACTGCCTCGTAACTCGGCAAACACAAAGCCGCCTGCTCACATGGCGAGGCGTCACCCGTCTCCGAGTTCCTTGTTCAGGGCGAATCCCGGGCACCCCCTCCCGCCCCCGCCTCCAGAGCCCGGTCCCGCCCGGCTCCCAGCTCACCTGGAGGCCCAGGCCCCTCCGGTAGTGAGCCCTCGCCAGAGAGGTCTTCCTCGCCTCCTCCACGCAGGCCGCTGCGTTCTCCCGCCAGCGCCGGAACACGCGCCTGCAGCGCGGGGCGGGGAGGGGGGAGGGGGGACACACGGGACACGAGTGGAGAGACGAGGTGAGGCTCCTGGGAACCACCGCCGGCTCCGCAGCCCTGAACCAGGGACACTCTGCCCAGAGCGTTCCTCCGACGGCCGTGTTCGTGTCGCCTGAGCCCTGCCCTGTGCCCGACGGGCGGCCCGGGGACCGCGATGTGGACAAGACCCAAGGCCACGCCGCCCGCGTGCTCCTTCAGGCCGGGAGGGAGGAGGCTGGGGGGCGGGGGGCCCTCAGACACGCAGAGGGAGCGGCTTCCCAGGGGCCCGGCTCTGAACGTAGCAGGGGCTCTGGGCACGAGGGGTGAGCCGGGACCGGAGAGCCGGCTGTGGGAAAGCCAGAGCCACGCCGTGAGCGCACACGGCAGCCAGGCCCGTCCCGGCCCAGACACGGCTCCGCGGGGTCGGGAGCCGGTGCCCCCTCAGGCGGGGCCGGGGCCGGGGGACTCACCGCAGCAGCTGCCTCTGGTGCTGGCTCTCCCTGGCCGCCACCTCCTGGAGGACGCACCGCACCCGGCTCTGGTAGGTCTGCAAAGACCCAGACTGGAGGCCGCCGGGCCACGCGCGCCACGCCCACAGCACGCAGCCACCAGAGGGGGCGGAGCGGCCGAAGGCCCCAGGCCAGACCACCCGCCGGCGGAGAGGATGCGCCGCCCCCCCCCCCCCCCCCCCCCCCCGATCTCACCCCGTAACCCTGCCCGCCCGGCCCGGGCCCCTCGGAGGGAAGCTGGAGCCCACACAGCACGTGTCTGCTGGCCTGTTTCGCACGTGCCGAGCGAGGATGGGACAGCCCAGTGCTGTCACCCCGTCCAGGGCACTCGCTGGGGGGGGACTGTTCTGAGGGGCGGGAGGGAGCGGCAGCCTACCCCCCAGGAGCGCAGCGCCCGGTGCAGCAGGGCGCGCTGGCGGTGCAGGTCGGCGCGCATCAGCTTCTGCCGCTCGGCGCCCCGCAGGGTCAGGCTCTGCGGACAGAGCCGGCCGCCAGGGCCCAGGCCAGGCTCAGCTTCGCCTCCGCACAGGCGGCCGGTGAGCTCGGGGAGGGCCCGACACCAAGGAGCCCCGCTTCCTCATCTCTAGAGAGGCGCCTTTAGGGGCTTGCGGGCTCAAATGGGGAGGCCTGACTTGGGGTAGATGCTCCGCGCTGTGAGCGGGAACGTTTGCCCGGAGTAGGGGCCTGTGGTCAGACAGGAATCCAGACTGGGGAGCGAGAGCAGCCCGGCGGGGAGAACAAGCCTCTCTCCGCGGCCAGGTTCACGGTTCATCTGCTGCCCGGCCCCACCCACGCCGAGGCCTGCGGCCTCCGAGGGCCGGAGGAGCCCATCTGGCGGGTGAGTCACCGCCGCCCGCTCCGCCTTGTCCTCAGCACCCGGGCGGCGCCTGTGCCAGAGCTCACCTCCCTCCACCTGTGCCAGGCCCCGCGCAGGAGCCGCGCCGAGAGGAACGCTGCCGCCAGCACCCCGCCCGTCTTCCTGTGCGGGGAGAGGGGCGCTCAGTGCTGCAGCCCCGAGCGGCCGAGGGGCCCCTCACACTCCCTGACCCCTGCCTGGGGGTTCTTAAATGTGGGGGCGTCCAGGTCCACTCTGAAGGGGGCCGAAGGATCTGGGCTCTCCTCCCAGGAGCGGGCACCTGTGATCACGTCTCTGCAGACGACCCGGTGCGGCCCGAGCTAGAGCAGACAGCCTCCCGGCCCCAAGGGGACGCCGAAAGGCCCGAAGCAGGACAGTGCCTGCAGTGCACTGTCCCCCTAACCACGTGGTAGGCAAAACCTGCCGCCCCAGGGCCCTGGCCACAGCTCTGCTCGTGCTGGGGAGGGCCCATGGCCACTCCACCTGGGCCCGGCAGCAAGCGGGGTGCGCCCACGCACAGGCACGGGAGGATCTGCTCACCACAGCCCTGGCTCTGCTCAGGCCGTTTCAGATTGAACTGCCGGAACTTAAAACCAGAGTCCCGGCTAACATGAGCCTCCGCTGGGCACTCAGACTGACAGGGCTGCTACTACGATCAAAGCTGATCTGGCCGGACAGTGTGGCTCAGGGGTTGGGCGTGGACCCAGGAACCAAGAGGTCACCGGTTCGACTCCAGGTCAGGGCCCAGGCCCGGGCTGTGGGTCCCCAGGAGCGCGCGAGCAGGAGACGGCCAAAGATTCTCTGTCATCGCTGATGCTTCTACCTCTTTCCTCTCTCCCCAAAAGTCAGTAAGAGCGGAAGAAAAAGCTGGTCTGCGGTGGGAAAAGCCAGAGGCAGAAAGAAGCGCCACTCACTCCGCCCTGAGCCCGCGGGCGCCCTCCCTCCACGCGGAGAAAGCCGTCCAGAGCGTCGCCTGCCGGTGGTGGGCGCGGGCCACTGCCTGCCACTGCCGCTCCTGGCGATGAGCCGCCGCCCGCCGGAGCCACGTGGCCCAGGACCTGCACAGGAGCTGCCGCTCGGCGTGGAGCACGGCCTGGGCAGGGCGCCGGGAGGGGAGAGAACGCGTCAGGGCGGAGGGAGTGGAAGCCAGGACGACGGGGCAGGAGCAACAGACATCAGGAGCCAGCTGCCCTCGCCCAGAACATCTGTGCAGGGGGCCCGATGGTCCAGGCCCTGGCCCTGCCCCAAGTCCTGTCCCGGGCAGGATGGCCCTCAGGGGGGCTGGGTCCCAGGCGACGTCCTGAGGAGAGGAGGCAGTGACTGCCAAGGCCTGACCGCACCTCCTCGGGGAAGCCACGTACCATTCTCTCCGCCAAGCGGTGCTCCTGATGCCGAAACAGCTTCTGCCGCCAAACAGCAAACACCTGCTTCTCCAGCGTCTCCCTGCGAAGTAACAATAGAATGAGAGGGTCCAAAGGGATCTTCCTCTTACACTGTGCCCTGAAGAGGCAAACAGCTTAGCCAGGGAGAAAGACACGGGGAAGAACAGGAAAAACAGCCCCAAACCCAACAACCCAATTCTTTCCCAGGATTTCTGGTGCCAGCCAGGCACTCACAGGGCACGAGCAAGACTGAAGACTGCTCTTCCCCAGGCCATGCTGTTACACCAGTGCTCAGTCACCGGCGAGCCGTGCCGGGCCAGGCCGACCGGCAGGACACACATCCTGGGCAAAGCGGTGAAAACCAGATGCCTGGCCCCAGCTGGTGTTGCCCAGTGGATAGAGCGTCTATGGACTGAAAGGTCTTGGTTTCGATTCTGGTCAAGGGCACAGGCCCGGGTTGCAGACCCGATCCCCAGTGGGGGGGCGTGCAGGAGGCAGCCGATCAATGATCCTGTCACCATTGATGTTTCTCTCTGTCTCCCTCTTCCTTCCTCTCTGAAATCAACAAAAATGCAGAACAAAAACGACCTGGCCCCAAGGCTGCAGAGCAGGCCTGCGGCTGCCCCGGAAGCAGCAGGCAGCAGGGAGGTAAGCTGGGAACCACTGCTCTGTCACCCCTAGACGGGTCCTAGACTCATCACTGCGGAAGGCATGTAAACACCTGGTCCCCAGGTTGTACACCCAAAACAGATGCAATGGTGTGTGTGAGCTGTAACTGGAAAGTGTGTGCTTTTTGTTAACCCTCACGTGGGAGGGGAGGTTTTTCTGTTGGTTTTTAGAGAGAGTGGAGCGAGGGAGAGAAAGAAACATCAATGTGAGAGAGAGACATCAACTGGCTGCCTCGCCCCGCCTGGCGGAGGATCGAATCCTCCTCACCCAGATCAGGCCACTTTCCCAATACGTGTCCCTCCCTCACCTGTCACTGTTACTCAGGGCAATCCCCAAAGCTGTCACCTCACTGGCTAACGTGCACCTGTTCACAGTCTGCCTCTTACTGACTCATCGCCTCAGCCCTGTCCGCCTCACCTGTCCACTGGCCCCCCGTCCTCACAGCCACGCCTGTCCCGGGCCCGACCCTCCGCACCAGCGCCGAGCCCTCGAGCTTGTGGCGGACACAGCTGAGGACACGAGGATCTGTCCTCTGGACTGTTTGGTCTTCCGCAGTTTCTTGCGTAACAGTCTTATCTCGTGCAAAGTCTTTGGAAAGATCTCCCTCCTTGGACTTTGGAGTCCGGGAGCTCGGAGTGTAATCCGGGCTCTGCCAATGACCGCCTGCGCTACCCAGTGGGCGGCCAGCCATCCCGCACCTGCTCTCCCGGGACCGCTGGGAGAGTCCATTATTAATGAGATGGTGACGGCACAGGCACACGAGCCTCTCGACTGGTGGTTTCCCTTCTCCCACCACACCCTGCCTCCCACAGCGGCAGACACTCAGCGGGCGAGGAATCACTCCAATACATTCCACCCCCATGCAGTGAGGACCTGCTGTTGGCAAGTCTCCCCGTGGCCGCTGAGAAGAGGGGCTCTGCCCCTTGTCTAACTTCAGGGCCTCACGAAGCCGGGTCCGTGGAGCAGGAGCCACACGCAGCAGGAAATCGCACTCCAGGGGCTGCCAAAGCCACGCAAGGTCCACCCCTCGAACCCAGAATGCGAAGGGGCAGTTTTATTTATTTTTTAAGTTGTTACCTAATGAGTACTTATTTTTTTAATATATTTTATTGATTTTTTTTTTAGAGAGGCATAGAGAATTAGAAACATCTATGAGAGGTGTAATTAATTCCTACGGAGCTGAGGCGGCTGGATCTGCCAAAATGCCGGATTACCTGGGTGCGGATCAGCGGAAAACCAAAGAGGAGGAGAAGGACAAGCCCATCCGAGCTCTGGATGAGGGTGATATTGCCTTGCTGAAAACTTATGGTCAGAGCACTTACTCTAGACAGATCAAGCAGGCTGAAGATGACATTCAACAACTTCTCAAGAAAATTAATGAGCTCACTGGTATTCAAGAGTCTGACGCTGGCCCGGCCCCACCAGCACTCTGGGACTTGGCCGCAGAGAAGCAAACGCTCCAGAGTGAACAGCCTTTGCCGGTTGCGAGATGTACAAAGAAAATCAATGCTGATTCGGAGGACCCAAAGCACATTATCAACGTGAAGCAATTTGCCAAGTTTGTGGTGGACCTCAGCGATCAGAGAGCACCTACTGACATTGAAGAAGGGATGAGAGTTGGTGTGGACAGAAATAAGTATCAAATTCACATTCCTCTGCCTCCTAAGATTGACCCAACAGTTACCATGATGCGGGTAGAGGAAAAACCTGATGTCACATACAGTGATGTGGGTGGCTGTAAGGAACAGACTGAGAAACTTCGAGAAGCGGCTGAAACCCCTCTACTTCATCCAGAGGGTGTTAACCTTGGCATTGAGCCTCCCAGAGGCGTGCTGCCCTCTGGTCCCCCGGGTACAGGAAGACACTGTGCTCGGGCAGCTGCTGACAGGACTGATGCCGGCTTCATTCGAGTTACTGGATCAGAGCTTGTCCAGAAATATGTCGGGGAGGGAGCACGGATGGGTCGAGAGCTCTCTGAAATGGCCAGAACAAAAAAAGCCTGCCTTATCTTCTTTGATGAAACTGATGCTATTGGAGGGGCTCGTTTTGATGATGGTGCTGGAGGTGACAATGAAGTACAGAGAACGATGTTGGAATTGATCAACCAGCTGGATGGTTTTGATCCTCGCGGCAACATTAAAGTGCCGGTGGCCACTAACAGGCCTGACACTGGATCCAGCCCTGAGGAGGCCCGGGAGACTGGACAGGAAGACTGAATTTAGCTTACCTGCTCTAGAGGGCCGGGCTCACATTTTTAAAATCCATGCGCGTTCAGTGAGTGTTGAAAGAGACATCAGATTTGAATTGTTAGCACGACTGTGTCCAAATAGCACTGGTGCTGAGGTTAGAAGTGTCTGCACAGAAGCGGGTATGTTTGCCACCAGAGCCCGGCGAAAAATAGCTACTGAGAAGGATTTCTCGGAAGCCGTAAATAAGGTCATTAAGTCCTATGCCAAATTCAGCGCTACTCCCCGCTGCACGACACACAGCTGAGCCCTGAAGCTCTCATGAAAACACTTCAATTCGAATCCGAAGCTTATATATACTTAATAACCACAAAAAAAGAAATGGTTTAAAAACGTTTTTCAGATACTTTTCCTCTGTAGTATAAAAGGTGATATTTAGTATCATTAGGCACAAAAAAAAAAAAAAGAAAGAAAGAAAGAAATATCTATGAGAGAGAAAAATCCATCAGCTGCCTCCTGCACACCCCCCACTGGGGATGTGCCCGCAGCCAAGGTCCATGCCCTCGACCGGAACCGAACCCGGGACCCTTCAGTCCGCAGGCCGACGTTCCGTCCACTGGGCCACGCCGGTTTGGCAGAAGGGGCAGTCCCAGTGGCGCGCCCTGCGGCTGGCACAGAGGAAGGGCACACAACCCAGCCGCTCTGAGAGCGTCTGCAGTGAGCGGGACAGACGCTCCCCGGGGAGAAGGGGCCAGTGAGAGCGCACTGACCTCAGAGAAAAACCCGTTAGAGAAACCAGGAGAGCCTCGCCGGGGGCTGCGGGGCTGAAAGGCTCCGCCATGGCGCGGGGTGGCAGCACCCGCCAGCTGGCACGTACCTGCGGAAGCGGGCGGCTCGGGCCTCGAGGCCGCGCTCTTGCAGGCGCCAGCGCCAGCGCCGCCTCCACGCCCGGAAGGCTGCAGGCAGGGCTCGCTGCTGGAAGTGCCGGTCCGCTCGGGCCTGCAGCAGCTGAAGGGAAACGAGGGACCTTTACTTGTACTTCCCGTTAAAAAAGAAATGGCCTGTTTTCACTGATGTCACACAGGAAGGAACAGGGAGAGAGAAACATCCGTGATGAGAGAGAATCGTGGACCGGCTGCCTCCCGCACGCCCCGCACTGGGGATCGAGCCCGCACCCCGACCGGGAGTCGAACCGTGACCTCCTGGTTCACAGGTCAGTGCCCAACCCGAGCCGCGCCGGCCGGGCTGCCAGAACCTTCACAGCAAAGGAAACGGAACGGTGTCAGCCCGCCGCGGAGAGGTGCCCCACCTGCTGGTCTCGCCGCCCCTGCGCTCGCCGCAGCCACAGCCGGACACACTTTCGTAGCAACGTCCTCCTGAAACAACACAGAAGGCCACCGCGCTGCCCGTCCCTCTGCCAGGTCCCCATCCTGTCTGTTCTGAGGCGGGCAGAGCCGGGTGCGGCTACTCCCCGAGGGCCAGAGCCACCCCACGTGCTTCTTCCTCGGAGACAGGGACGTCAGAAGCCCTGACTCTGGCCTGTGGCTTTGCCCAAAAATGCTGCCAACGCTCTTGGACGCCTAACCAGACCGCCAGGTGCCATGTCTCTGCACACAGGTAACACGCACAACCCCCGAGAGCCCCGTTTTCCGGCCGGCTTGCGTATGCCGCCACGCTCCTCACAGACGCCGTGGAAACGAGAAGCAGGTCCGGTTCTGTGAACCAGGACCCAGAACAGCGACGGCTCCGCCGAGTCAGCGGGACCTGGGCTTCCCCCGACGCGCTGAAAAGCGCTCCAGCCCGAGCCGGTTGGCTCCGTGGGTAGAGCGCTGGCCCGCAGACTGACGGCTCCCGGTTCAACTCTGCCCAAGGGCACATGCCCGCTGTGGGCTAATCCCCGTGGGGCGGGGGCGGGGGGGAGCATGCAGAGGCAGCTGATCGTGATTTTCTCTCATCACTGATGTTTCTGTCTCTCCCTTCCTCTCTGAAATCAATTAGAAACAATAAAAAGGCACCTGTCCTCTCACCACTCCCCTTAAAAAAAAAAGAGAGAAAAGTTCCAAAATCAGACCTCTAGCCGCACATTAATGGATTAATGGCTTTTTAAGGGGGCTGTATAAACAGGTCTGGCAGTGAAAAGCTGGCAGTGGTTACCTCTGAGGCCTAGACCCAGGGGACTGGAGGAGGGACACAGGCAGCTTTTATTTAAGCCTCTGCCTTCCTTCCCAGACACTGGGTGTCTCCTCACGGACACGTGTACACCCACATCTGTGTGTTACCGGAATGACTAACTCCAGAAAACCGAGGACACTCCCTGCACCCCTCAGATGCCGCTGGCCTGAGCCTCCTCTGTCAGCACCGGTGCTGGTGCGCGACTTCCCCAGTGTGAGCCCCGGAGCCCCCAGGACTGAGGCGGCGAGCCAGCAGGCTCACACTTCAAACCATGGTGGCCAAACCGGTACCACCTTCCCCGTTCCTCCTCCCCTGATCAGGACCCACCAGCCACAGCAGGGCTTCCCGAACCGCTCAGAGCACACGGAAGGGCGAGCGGTCACTCCTGAGGACAGTGAGTCCGTCCGGGGGCCCGGAGAGCCCAGGGGAGGACAGGGTCCCTCCCTGTGGGAGTCCCGGAGAGCCCAGGGGGGGGCAGGGTCCCTCCCTGTGGGGGTCCCAGAGAGCCCGGGGGGGACAGGGTCCCTCCCTGTGGGGGTCCCGGAGAGCCCGGGGGGACAGGGTCCCTCCCTGTGGGGGTCCCGGAGAGCCCAGGCGAGGGCAGGGTCCCTACCTGTGGGGGTCCCGGAGAGCCCGGGGGGACAGGGTCCCTCCCTGTGGGGGTCCCGGAGAGCCCAGGCGAGGGACAGGGTCCCTCCCTGTGGGGGTCCCGGAGAGCCGGGGGGGGGGGGGGGGCAGGGTTCCTACCTGTGGTGGGCCCGGGCAGCCTGCAGTGAGGGGCGCTGCGCTCTCTCCTCTTTCTCCTCCACCCGAGTCTGCCAGAGGTTCCAGAACCGGCGCAGCAGCTGAAACAGAGGAAAGAAGCGCACGCTTATTACGGCAAACCACTCTCTCTCCGCCAGTTAGTGACAAACCCCCCACCTAAGGGTCGGAAGGTCCCCAAAGCAGCAATGACCTTGATGGGGAGCACCCAGCGTACACCCAGGGAAGGGCCAGGGAGAAGCTATAGGAGCTGCTCTGGGCCAACAGGAAACGGGAAAACAAAAGGAGTGACTTCTCATCGGCCTCGGGGCCGCCAGCCGCTGGGGAAAGCGAAAGCAGTCTCTCCCACGTCCCTGCCTGGGAGGGGTCCTGCCCAAGTGTCTAGCTTCCGTCTCATCAGCCCCCAGACCTGACTTCTAGTGTATGGGAGTGACACAGAAAGAAAAAAAATCAAATGGCGTCAAAAGGAAACATCCATCAGGAACATTGGAAAACTGTGCAAAGTAACTGGTGTTCCTTTTCAAAAAGTGACTGTCATTTTAAAAAGAAAACGTGTACATGACGCTAAGTGGCATCAGCCAATCACAAAGGGCCAGGCCTGTCGGCAGGAGGGACCAGGGCGGTCGAGTTCCTAGACAGAAAGGAGGCTGGTGGCTGCCGGGGCGGGGGGGGGAACGGGGCCGTTTCCTGGGGACAGCGTCTCAGGTTTGCAAAACGAAACGAGTTCTGAGATGGCGATGTGACCGCGCTTCCTGCACCTGAACTGCGAACGCAGAACGGCTACCAGGCCGAGGCCGGTGTGGCTCAGTGGGTGAAGCGGCCTGTGGACCAAAGGGTCCCGGTTCAATGCCGGTCGGGGGGATGTCCTTTGGTTGGGGGCACATCCCTGGTGGAGGGCGTGAAGGAGGCAGCTGGCCGATGTTTCTCTCCCATCGATGTTTCTGACTTTCTATCCCTCTCCCTTCCGCTCTGTAAAAAAGCAATAAAATATATTTTTAAAATGGTTGCTATGATGCACTTCATGATGTGTGTCACACGACTCTGCATGTCTCTCTCTGCGTTTGAACGCTGTCACACGACTCTGCATGTCTCTCTCTGCGTTTGAACGCTGTCACACGACTCTGCATGTCTCTCTCTGCGTTTGAACACTGTCACACGACTCTGCATGTCTCTCTCTGCGTTTGAACGCTGTCACACGACTCTGCATGTCTCTCTCTGCGTTTGAACACTGTCACACGACTCTGCATGTCTCTCTCTGCGTTTGAACGCTGTCACACGACTCTGCATGTCTCTCTCTGCGTTTGAACGCTGTCACACGACTCTGCATGTCTCTCTCTGCGTTTGAACGCTGTCACACGACTCTGCATGTCTCTCTCTGCGTTTGAACGCTGTCACAACGAAACACACAGCAGAGCCCTGGCCGGCGGCTCCGTCGCTGGAGCGTCAGCCTGTGAAGAGGGGCCACAGGTTCAGTCCCCGGTCAGGGCACGTGCCCGGGTGCAGGTTCGATCCCTAGCTGGGGCGACTACAGGAGGCATCCAACCGATGCTACTCTCTCTTCCTTCCCTTCCTCTCTCTCTAAAAAAAAAATTGGGGAAAAAAAAGGACAAAACAAAGAAACCCCATCCTTCTGCACCAATAAACACAATCTGTGAGAGACAGAACGTTTGTCGTCCTCAGGTTACTCCCCGAAGGGAACAGACGTACAGACGTACAGTGCAAGCCGACCAGAACGTTTCACGAGGTCAGGGGTGGAATCCAGCCCCTGACCCGTGATTCAGACACCAACTTCCTCAGCCGCAGACGGAACACGGGTTACCAGGGTTTCCCCACTGGCTGGCACGGAGTATTGGAGGAAAGGAACACCGAGGTTTGGGCGTTTGGGGTCTGGGGACAAATCTGTGAGCAGAGGTCAGCAGGAGAAGGGCCGCCAGGAGGCCCTGCGCAGGCCTCACCCCGACGCGGTGCTGCTGGTGAGCGAGATTCCTCCGCAGGCGCTGCAGGCGGGCGCGGGCCACGTTGCCGCTGAGGGCGGTGAGGCAGCAGCGCTGCGGGAGGAGAGGGCACACGGTCACCCCGGAGTGGCCGCAGCAGTGACCGCGGTGCCCGGATCCGGGGCCAGAGGCTCAGCCACGGCTGCTCCCAGGCCCCCGAGAGCACTTCTCCGCCGAGTTTCAGCTGGGAGTCTGACACACAGTGGGCGAGGCCACACAGTAGGCACTGATAATAGCTGTGGAGCCGCTCCCTCCATCCTCGGTCACGCACAGGACGAACACGCCGTCCCGCTGACCAGCAGAGCCCCCGACCCGATGGGAAAGGCAGACAGAGGTTCAGAGGATCAGCGCGGCCTCTCAGAAGGGAGACGGCTTTGTTTTGGTTTAAACGGCGGGTCACCGTCTACACTTGCAAGTACAAACGCGGTGTCGCAGGAGTGGAGGAGAAGGAATCCTTGGTGAGTGGCCGCGGGTTGGGAAGGGGCAGGACACAGGCCTGGCTCCAGCCCCGGCGATGTCTCACCTGCGGCCTAAGCCAAGCCCATTCCCCACGGCCTGGGCTTCCGTTCCCGAGACAGAGTGAGGGGTCGGGGTGCTCACACTGCGGTCTGGGGAGCCCCCGGCACAGAGTGTTGGCGGGGGTTGGGGAGAGAACAGGTTCTGCGCCCAGACCTTCCGCCATCCCCCGCATCCCTCCTTTGATCCATTCCACAGGCTAGGCTTCCGCCGTTCAACAGGGGCCCGCCGTGTGCCAGTAAAAACCCCAGAACCACCTCTCTAAGATTCCCTGACAGTTCCTCACCCAACCCCAATTACCATCTCTGATCCAGAGGGAAAACAGGGACCCCACATATGGGGGGTCCATGGTGCCACCCACATAGGGGAGGGGTCCACGGGGACCCACATAGGGGAGGGGTCCACGGGGACACCACATAGGGGAGGGCTCCACGGGGACCCACATAGGGGAGGGCTCCACGGGGACCCACATGGGGGAGGGGTCCACGGGGACCCACATAGGGGAGGGCTCCACGGGGACCCCACATAGGGGAGGGCTCCATGGGGACCCACATGGGGGAGGGGTCCACGCTGACACCCACATAGGGGAGGGGTCTATGGGGACGCCCACATAGGGGAGGGCTCCATGGGGACTCCACATAGGGGAGGGCTCCACGGGGACCCCACATGGGGGGACAGATGGTCCAGGGCCGACACACTTACCAGCAAGCGGCGCCGACAGTGCTCCTCGGCCCCCCTCCTCCGGGCGGCTCGCTCCGCGCACAGCAGCACGTCTGCCAGGCGTTAAGGCCTCTCCTCTCCACAGGGCGCCCCCCACGGCACAAGCCTGGTGACCCCGGAGGGGACGGGCCCGCAGATGCACCGATGCCGCCTTGTCCCGACGGCCCGCGGCAGAGCGCACGGGGAGGCGCACGAGTCACTGGGCAAAGAGCCGCCCGGCCTCGCAGGAGGCAGGAGCCCGTGGAGACGAGCTGCCGGCACTGACGCCAACACTTGGGAACCTGCGTGTCCAGAGAGCCCACTCCCTCCCGCCCCTCTGGCATCGCATCCCAGACGCTTCAAACCTTTCCTGCTCCCTCCCCTCCCACCACCCAGTCCCGAGCCCCTGGCTGTCCTCCTGCCTCTCCCCTGCGCTGTCCCCGCCCACACCCTGCAGCTCCTTAGACCTGTAACTGTCTCCCTGCCTCGGCCTCGCCCCTCGCCCCTCGATCTCTCTCCAAAGCACACCTCCGCTGCAGCCCTTCTCAAACACTTCCGGAGGACCCCAGTGCCAGCAGGATCAACCCAGACTCTGACCACAGGTGGCACGAAGGGTTCCCAGTCAGCACCACCTGCACTGCCCTGTAACGGGACAAACAGAACCCCAATACCTCTGCACCCCCCACACGGACCCTGCCGCCAGGCGTGGGAGCGCTCCTTCACCCGTGTCTGTGTAGCGCCTTTCCTCCCTCCCCACCCGGAACACCCTTCCTG